>JAWZYV010002100.1:0-16760 GCA_038373885.1 Cheiracanthium punctorium
AGACGTCCGGTATAGATGAACATTTTTATATTAGCTAACCTTTTTTCACTATTCCAGTACTAAAATGTTTGAAATCGCGATTGCCGATGACCTTACAAATGCAAGAAATAACCCCTCCCTCCACGTCTTAAAGTACTCATATGGACGTCCACGCAGAAGAACCCACATGCATTTGGCCTTATTAAAGATTTTCTTTTAAACTTTTAAAATATCACACAACTAATAAGCAAATAAAGCATTTTAGTACTGAAATAATGCAAAAAGTTCAGTATGATTTACAAATATTCATATTACGTAATGGAATAATTGGGGCGAAGGGGGGCATGGGAACCCTCCTTGAGTGTACAGCACTGTGTTGGGGTTATCAGACGATTGCTGGTGCTCAGCATCCAACGTAATTTTTTTACAAGACCGAAGCACCCACATAAACGTCTTTTCCTAGCCCTTTCTGCGAACTTCAAAGTATGACTTGGCACTAAAATTTCTGTGGGTGCGGAGCACCCACAGAATTTTTTCAGTGGGTGCTTGAGCCCCGGAGCACCCACGTAGTCGGCGCCACTGGTTCGTGGTAAAATAATTACGGTGTTATTATGTATTATATAAAGTGATGTATCTGGTATTTAGTACTATATATTATGTACACTATATTATCAGTAGGTTATGAAGATATTTGAAATATTACATTAAATTGTATATTTGGTCCGTTTAAAATGTATTCACATGCTTATCTGCGTGTATACACGGTATGTATATAATTTACAGCAGGTGTATGAAATGTGATACTGTAAATAAGGAATTATAAACTGTACAAATATGAATTATAATGGATAAATTGTTACAAATAATATTGTGGGTACTGATTATATCTGTTCTAATATTTGAAAAGTAAAATATAGGGTATGGCTGCGTAGTGAAAACGCTGTATTTAAAAAAAAAAAAAAAAAAACAATAGTAATAACGATAGTAATAATAATAGTAATATTAATAATATATAATAGTATCAATTGTAATATCAATACATGACATATGTTAATTAATTTCTGCCTACAAATATGATATTTGTCCGTAAATCTTATCCTTTCTCCGTTGCTCACACCTTGAATAAGTTTTCACATGTGCTGGTGAAGATTATTTAAACTTTAGAACGTTAAAATTAATAAAAAAAAAAAAATTCAAGGACTTCTGCAGTGTGCTGTTTTGTACTGGAAAATATAGGAGGTTGCTTTTGTTTATGTTCTGTTCTTTGTTCTTTTTGTGTTAATTGTTTTGTGTTGTTCGTTCTACCGCCGGCTTACTGTGTTCTGCCGGCGGTATAGTTTGTATTCTTTTTTAAAATTACTTAATTAAATGTGGCCTTGTGGCTCTGGTTGGGTTTGGAGGCCGGGTCCGTCGGGCTGTGGTCCATTGGGGGTCCTTAATCGGGTCTTCTGGCTTGTGTCGCTGTGCTGGGCGGGGTAAACTCGTCTTCCCCGGGGGGAATCTTTCGCCGTAAACCTTCGGGTCGGCCCCTCCGGTGGGTACATTACAGTACATTACATTATACCACCTGGACGTCATATCCTCAAAACTCTTATAAATACTCTTGTTAATATTGATATCACTGTTCTACTCCTTTTTGAATGTTGGAGATCCCTCTCTTCTCAGTTTACTTCCTGCTTTCCCATTGGCCCTCAAAAAAACCCTCTTCTGGATCTCTGCTTCCCTACTGGCCCTTGCATGGGCGTCGGCAGAATATTTTCCAGGGAGAGGCAAGGATTACTTCAACATATAATACCGTGTTGGAAAGAACAAAAAAGCATGAAAAATAAACCTGCATAAAAAATCCAAGGAGTGGCAAGTGTCTCTCCCTGGCCCTATCCTGACGATACCCACGGGCCTTCGTAAACACTATCTTGTATCCCAACTTTTCCCATATAAAATAAGCAAATTTTGCCATTCTATTTTTGCACAGACGACGACATGCCATACATGCCCGAAATGGTCTGCTATATTAATTTTGGTATTGGTGGTCTAATACGTTTTTTTTTCTTCTTACTTATTTACCTTCTGCACCAAAATACGTTTTCGCTCTTATTAAAGAAAATACTCACACTTCCCAAAGTAATATAGTCACATTTTACACTCTCCGGAACTGAATACATCTACACCTACAGATAATGGATAGTTTGTCATCTATATCAGCGGTGCGCAAACCGGGGGTCGCGAGATAATTTTTGGGGGTCGGCAAATTCAAAGAGATTCAAATTCATGAAATATCTACACTTATTCATTTCAAAGAACTGAAATAATTCAATAGAAGAAACTGACAATTATTATTTTACGAGAGCGATATTCGCGATCGCTATCACGGGGTGCTATCACTAAACCACGTTATCATGCATAGTGATCTGCAAAATTATTTTCCATTAAAACAAAACATCGATCTCCATTGGATCCAGAGGATGACTTAAAACTTGCGATTTCCAATACCGATCCGAACATAGAAGCAATCATGAGCTCTTTGCAAGCACATATTTCACATTGACTTTTTATGATGTAAATTTTTTAAAGTATTTTTCATTAAACAATATTTATATCCATATGCATAAATAAAGCATTGTTCCATAAAATTATGTGTTGATTCATTAACTGATTTTTATGATGTTACAACTTTTATAACATTTTTATGGTGGTTTATAAGTTTGGTGCGCTAGTTTAAAAACGCGTTATTTCAATCGATGACGTCACGACACTCTTTTAAAAACACCCTGTAAGAGCAACTCCCAGAAAGAATTTCAATGTAACTTCGTTTTCAATTAAACAAAATGTCTACTGTCTATCCAGGGGTCGCAATAAAATTTTACTCAAAATAGGGGGTCGCAACAAAATTTTACACAAATTAGGGGGTCGCAGATGAAAATAGTTTGCGCACCACTGATCTATATCCTTAGTGACTATAATCACTTATTCCATTTTAAAGTGCACGGTAAAGAATTGAAATTTTATTTCCCAAGATTGAAATCGAATCACTTTCGACTTTAATCCCTCCCACCAATCGAATGTTCTTCGAAATTCTTTTTTTTTTTTTTTTTTTTTTTTACCTACCACCCCCCTCCTTCTTCCCATTATCATAGTAAGTAGACCATGAAGCACGGAAAGGTGTGGGCCAGCCTTTGGTTCGGACTTCGCACGTGCAGCAGAAAAAGTGCTAATATGTTAAACCAGTTTCGATTAATGAAATAACTTGCATCGTGAAGAAATACTTGGAGCGTTTCGCTTTTTTTTTTTTTTTTTTCGGCCTGTAATTTCAGACTTAAAAGCTTTAACTCCTGCGTAATTAAATGCCATCGCTCTATCTAGAAAAAATAGGATAAATTGTGCGAAATTCGTCGATTGTAAGGCACTTTCCAACGCTATTTCATCTTATTGCACATTTCTTAACCTTTCAATGTCCGGTGTCCTCGCCATGATGACACATCTCTGACATTTCGACTGTTTTGATTCACGAAGAATAAATTTGATTTCAGTAAAATACTTAACCCTTTGAGGCGCAATCCTTTCCCAATGCTGAAAAAAGGGCAGCCGTTGCCATCGCTCGACTTAACTACCAGCAAGATGGCGGACGATCGAAACGTTCATCGCGTGCCACAGATCTAGAGACCCGTTTTTGACGACAGCCAGCTGTGCCGGGCACAGCCAGCTGTCATAAAAAAAGGGTAAAAAAATCGTAAGCGTTCGGAAAGTCGAGTGGAGTCACTCCAGATTTTTTATATTGTTATTTGTGTCGATAAATTTAATTAAATAGTTAATAACAATTATCTTTTGTATTGAAATGCATAGTTGTAATGTTTATTTATATATATATTTTTTTTATATTAGCCATTTTATATCCGGTGTATAACACGCACACGAAAAAATGCAGTAACTTTTTGCAGTAGAAAGTGCATGTTATACGCCGAGATATGCAGTAGAGATGAGACGGGCTCAGCCCGAGCCCGAAAGCCCAAGCCCGAGCACGGGCCCGACTCGGGCTCGGGCTCTGTAATTCACGATTGCGTTCGGGCTCGGGCTCGTGAAAAATTTCTCCTTTGTTGAACATACTCCTTGAAACAGATTTTAAAAAGTGATTCATGGGATAAATAGACGTACTTATTTTAAAAAATAGCGGCACGGGGAACTAGAAGGTGTGTGAAGCTCCAAAATTTATTGTATCCTATTAATGAAGTAGTTAAATTTATTTGTCTTTAGCTGAAATTTCGGGCTCGGGCTCCAAATTTAATAATATTGTTCGGGCTCGGGCGGGCTCGGATTAAAAGTCCTCGGGCTCGGGCTTCAAAAAATGAGCCCGAACTCATCTCTAATATGCAGTACTTCATAAAATTGAAATATGCGAGGGGCGTTTTTAGAAGGACTCCAATTTTCAAAAAAATATTTTTTTTTAATGATGAAGAAGTACAGTGTCGTGAAAATGTATTTATTTTCAAAATCTATATTTTTCATTCATTTCATATTCTATTTTTTCACCAAATCACCTTCATTTTTTACTCATTTTTCATATCTTAAAATCAAACTTTTAAAATCTTCTTCAAATTAATTTTATCACCTGATCAGGTAGCCAGGAGTTTTGCGGCGGTTTTCACTTTGTCATCTTTGTAGTGCTTGCCTCGCAGACGTTCCCAAACTGGGTGCCGTGGCACCCTGGGGTACCGCGAGCGTTTACCAGGAGTGCTATGGAGATAATCAAAAAAAGTCTAAGTTTTGGGGGAGCATAATCAAAAAAAAAATTATTCTGAACAGATATTTCACAAAAAAGTTTGCCAAGCCGATAATCAAGTAGGCAAAAGAAATTTTTTTTCAGTCAAGTTCGAGAGAGTTCGGTGTCCAGTCACCTCTATTTTACAGGAACTCCCTGAAATATGAGGAGGGGGAGGCAAAATTATATATTCCTTTTCCGAGATAGTGTAATAGTAAGCCCAATAAACATAAAAGAAACAATGTAAAATGTATCCAAACTGTTTCATTCTAACCTTCATATTCATATTGCTTTAAAGGTAACCTGCCCTGAAACGTTTTCAGCCTGTGAAGGTTGCCCCGAAATGATTTTTAGCCTGACTAGGGTGCCGCGAAGTGTTTTTAGCCTGACAAGGGTGCCGCGAAATGTTTTTAGCATGACAAGGGCGCCATGGGGGAAAAAAGTTTGGGAACCCTTGCTCTCTAAGGTGATGTTTTATAAGAGCTCAGAAAGGTGAAAATCGCTAGGAGCAGGTTCCGGGCTGTATGCTGGTTAATTCAAATCTTCTCCCCGACCAATTGAGTCGATCAAGCCTTTGTCTGAGGAGCTGTCTGTGCAGCAGAATGGTAACATTTCTCGTCGTTATATATATATATATATATATATATATATATATATGTACAAGGACGTACCC
Source organism: Cheiracanthium punctorium (assembly GCA_038373885.1). NCBI lineage: Eukaryota > Metazoa > Arthropoda > Arachnida > Araneae > Cheiracanthiidae > Cheiracanthium > Cheiracanthium punctorium. The sequence goes on from JAWZYV010002100.1 coordinate 5,406, forward strand.
AGGGGGGTGGTCCAGGAGGTCTGGACCCCCCCAAAATTCAGTTTTTGTTAACAAAATAAGAATGATGACGTCTTTTTTATGAAAAATTCTGCCTTTTTCACTGTGTGGACCCCTCCCCCGTAATTTTTTTCTGGGTACGTCCTTTTATATATGTATAACTAATAAGTAAAACACAAAACACACTGCAAATAAGACATACCTCGCATTAAAAATATAACAGCTAGAAGCAAGGAATAGAAACCACAATTTGAAAAAAAAAATTAATAAAAGTTGAGCCAAATAAAGTGAAATAATTATTGTGAAAATAGAAATATATACTAGCTGAAGTACCCGTCCTTGGTGGGTTAGTGAATGCAAATTTCCAAAAAGCAAGAACTTTCGTCAGCTACACAGAATGGATGTAGTATGTTGCCAAAGTAAAGGAAGCGAAATTATAATTTTTATGTTAAAATATTACAGGTTAGAGAGTAAATAAGTAATATCATTTCATTCGCTTCAGTCTTAATTATGTGATGCGCGAACGAATATTTACGCATAATGAAATAATTTTCGCAAAATCTCAAAATTTAATCAACATTTTTGAAAAATTGGAAGCCTAGAATTTAAGTTGAGTGACAACCTATCATGTCACCCAAATTCGTTTCATTTCCTGCAGTCTTTATTTCGTGATGCTGGAACAAATTTTCAGCATTTTAAAACGATTTTCGCAAAATCTCAAAATGTAATCAAAATATTTTAAAAATTCAACGCCTATAAATTAAGATTAGCAACTACCTATCATATCACTAAATTTCGTATCATTCGTATTAGTCGTTATTACGTGATATTTTGAAGAAATATAAACGGATTTTGAAAGAATTTTCATAAAATCTCAAAATCTAATAAAAATGTTTAAAAAATTGGACTCCTATAGTGTATGTTGAGCAACCATTTATCGTGTGACCAAATTTCATATCATTCGCTTTAGTCGTTATTACGTAATGCGGGAACAAATATTCACTCTTTTAAACGATTTTCACAAAATCTCGAAATCTGATCGATTTTTTTTTAATTAGATGCTTATAGTTTAGGGACCACCTATCATTTCACCAAATATCATTTTTTCACCTTTGCAGTTATTACGTGATGCGCGAACACAAATTTACGCAGTTAAAATGATTTTCTCAAAATTTCAAAATCTAATCAAGATTTTTTAAAAATTGGACGCCTATGTTTTAAGTTGATTGACCACCTATCACATGACACCCAATTTCATATCATTCGCTTCAGTCGTTTTTACGTGATGCTTGAACACAAATTTACGCAGTTTGAAAGGATTTTCGCAAAATCTCAAAATCCAATCAAGATTTTTTAAAAATTCGACGCCTTTGTTTTAAGTTGAGGGTCCACCTATCATGCCACTCAATTTCATATCATTCGCTTCAGTCGTTTTTACGTGATGCTTAAACAAAAAAAGCGTCACGGACAGAATGACAGAACGACAGAATGACAGAATGACAGAATGACAGACAGACAAACTTTTTTTTGAAGGTCGCATCGGATTCCCGGGTGCTTGAAACGGATAGAAATCGCAAAATTTTTGAATTCCAAGAAATGTACAGACAAAAGTCTAATTTTATTTATATAGATACAAAGGGCATTTCATAAAAACTGAGAGTTATTTTTTTACGTAGTGGCAACACCGCGAAACTAAAAAATAGAAGTGCAGGCTATTTTTTCAAACTGTTAACTGTAAGTTTATACAAAATTCTAAACGAAGCAGACGATTTTATTTTCCTAGTTCCGTGCTTGTTTAAAGAACTGTTTTATTTCCCCTACAGAAATGGAGATGAACTGACAGGGAATTGGACATTATATCACGATAATGCTCGCCCGCATGTCGCTACTTCTGTTCAGCAATATCTTAGTAAATGCAATATTAAAATCATGCCACATCCCCCTTACAGTCCAGATCTCGCACCGTGCGATTTCTGGCTGTTTCCGACTTTGAAGGAGAAGCTCCGTGGCAGAAAATTTAACAGATTCTGAAGTTATTTCAGCAGTGGAGGGTTCTTTGAAGCAGCTTCCAGAAAAGGGCTTCTCTATTTGTTTTGAAAAGTGGGTTGAACGATGGGACCGTTGCATATCATCTGGCGGAAGGTATTTTGAAAAAGAATGATGTATTTTTTGCTGTAAATATATTTCTTGATTTTTTATGATTTTACTCTCAGTTTTTATGGTATTCCCTTTGTGTATATATACACTCATGTCCATAAATTAAGGATAATGAAGTTCAGGCAAAGAAAGAGAAAGAAGCAAAACAAATTTGACTTATTTGTAAAGTCTATTTATTAAACAAAAAGTAAAGAGCAAAAAAGATGCTATATGTTTGACATAATTAATAAAAATTGCAAGTTTTACTCCCTTGACCAAATTTCAAAAAAGAACCTATTTACAAAAAAACAGTATAACATGGTTAGTAGGATGGTTAATACGGAGTATGTCTCCCGGACGATGCAATACAGGCCTGACAACGCCTAGGCATGCTGAGTATCAAATGATCAATCTTATCTTGGGGAATATTACACCACTCATCAAGCAATGCACTCCGAAGTTCCGGTAGACAGGTGGGAGGGGGTTGACGGGCTGCAATTCGTCGGCCAAGCATATCCCACACATGCTCTATTGGATTCAAGTCCGGTGAGTATGCTGGCCAATGCATACGGGTGATATCCTCCGATTGAAGGCATTCGTCTACAATGTTTGCACGGTGAAGACGGGCATTGTCATCCATAAACACAAATTCAGCACCCATGGCGCCCCGAAACAAACGTACATGTTGTTCCAGAATGACATCCCGATAGATGTAGCCTGTCATCGTTACACTCTGAACATGCAGATCAGTTCTGGAAACAAGAATAATTCCTCCCCAAACGAGCCATCCTGCACCACTGTAACGGTGTCTTTCAATGGTGTTCTCTTGGTGGTAACGGGTACCTGGCGCTCTCCAGATGAATGTCCGGCGAGAATCAGACTCCAAACTAAACCTGGTCTCGTCAGAAAACATCACACAAGACCACTGTTGCGGTGTCCACAATGCATGCTCTCTACTCCAGGTTAATCGCAGGCGACAGTGAGTTGCGGTAAGTGGAATACATCTGACAGGCCTACGAGCATATAGACCAATGTGCCCTAAGCGTCTGTACACGGTCTGCCTTGAAACTGTCGTACCGGTAGCTGAAGAGAGCTGACAAGACAGGTCTGATGCTGTACTCCGTCTGTTTCTTTTGGCAGTAACTGCCAAATAGCGGTCCTCATTCGGCGTTGTAACTCGGGGGCGACCTGTGCTGTAACGTCTACTCACATTACCATCATCTTGGAATCGTTGCCAAAGCCTGGAGATGACACTCTGGGCGATTTCAAGTTCCTCGGATACTTCCAGCTTGGTACGTCCACATTCCAGTCGTCCGATAATTCTGCCACATAAAACATCATCCAAATGCCTCCTTTGTGCCATAACTATGCGGTTTTTGCACTGAAAGGCTTTCACAGCGCTTGTGAACAATTTTACTTCTTTGCCACTATTCCTTATATACCCCTCTCTTACACTCTCGTCATTGTGACGTACCATCCACGCCATTTGGTGGTTTCCTGTAATTTGCATATTCTTCTTCAAGATGTGTGTGATCATTCCACAGGTGAAATTTTTATTTTAGAGATCAATTTCTGTGTGATTCTGAATTATCCTTAATTTATGGACATGAGTGTATATATATATATATATGTATGTATGTATTATGTATATGAATTCATTTTTGAAAATGGGGGTGGGGGCGACAAGGGTTTGCCAAGGCAAGCCTGACATGAAAGGTATCTGCCTAAGGTTGATGCCTTGGGCAGAGATCTTTTTAAGAGTTTCTAAAGTAAGGAATCTGAAGTATTTGAAATGCTTAGCTTGAAGATATAGAAAATCTTTTAAGCACCCCATCGGCGGACACTCCAAAATGTCTTGGCGATCCACCGGTCGAATGCGATCGTCTTATATATAATGCCCACCCCTGATCTAATCCAATTGAAATAACATTTATCATGATGTAAAATATGTTCTTCAAACTGCATTAGAGAAACTTCACATCGTTTACGGATTACTAGTCTTGTTATTGGATTATAGAAAATTTATACCGCAAAAACATTAGATAAAATTTTTAGACCAATTAAAAGAAGAATGATTGGAAAATATCCATAGCTCGTTCCAAAATCTTGAATGTATAAACAGGCAGTCTTTCGCATGAAAACAAAGCAATGATCATTTAACCGGAAAGAGTGGAGAAACCCCTTCAAAAAAAAAAAAAAAAAAAAAAAAAAAAAAAAAAAAAATCCTCACTTAAAAAATAACTTTCGTATCTATTAATTTTATTTTGTTTTACTAAGGGCAAAGGCTTCTAGACTCGCTACGCTCGCTTTTCGTATGAGGCATTCGACCCCTAATAAGGCTTATTCGTAAAAAAGGCACAATTTCAACAGACAAAACCCAGAGATTGGATCAGATAGAATGTTACCGAGCTACACATTGTTTGGTTCTTGAATGTACCTTGGAAAATAAAAATTTAAACTTCGCGCTATTTTTAACTATGTGAAACCCATGGAGTAGTTGCGTATTAGCCAATTATGTCAATTTTTCATTATATGGCGAATTTCGTATATAGTTAATAATTAGCTCAAAGAAGACAGTACTTCATATGTTTTCTTTGATAAATACTTTTTAATTTGGTGTAAAATGGGTGTCTTTCGACTTCATGTTTGTCAATTTCACGCGATTCTACATACCTGTAATTGCTTTGTTGCAAAGGAATGAATGATTTTATGCCAAATCTGGCAACCATTATGTTCATTTTTTCAATTTTTTATTAACATCTTCTAAAATAACTCGATTTTCGAAATTTAAGTCAGCTTATCAGGTTCCTTGGAATTTTTTGAATCTGTGGACACCTTAGTCGAAACTCAAATCCCTACGGTTTAGGAGGAGACTGCCAAACAAGCTCTTGACAGCAGCGGCCGTAGATTAAGTCTCTAAAATACAGTTTAAATGATTACTGCTTTCATTGGAATTCTTTTGAGTTTTCTTGTAGAAGAACTCACAAATGACAGACTCTATTTCCGATGGAAAGCTTTATTCTATAATCCTTAACAATTAACATACATTAATATTGTTTTTCTTGAAATAGCCGAATATTTCTAAAACACGCTTTAAAGCACTGTTTTCCAAACTTTTTACGTCCGGCAAAAATAGAAAAAATATGTCGCGAACCAGCGCCCGCGAAAACTAATAAGTATTCATAAACATATATTTTATTCATTAAATCAGTTGTACAAATATAATTCAATGGCAAATTTCGAAAAGCGCCTATCTCGAGGTTTTCTTTAAATTGACTTTTACGCTTTTCTTTTAATGTACACAGGTAAATCTACATTTTCTGAGCGAGAAAGACGGCTATCTAGTTTCTATCCTGTTGAAAAACACCCCTAGTAGCACAAATAGTTCAAAAGATGTTCAAAAGGCGTCTAAAAGATGTCTTTTGAACATCATTGGGGGTGGGGGATATTTTTGTAATTTCTTATGACAATGCAATCAGAAGGCCTAACAAAATAGTGAAATGTACAAGAAAACTGTGGTGCTTTTGTTGTTTTTAAAAAACATGCGTTGTAAAATAATGCCGCTTTACTATTAAAACTACACAAATTCTCGAATAAATTTCGAGGACACATCTCAGAAAAACTGTTACGATCATTTTCTCCCGCAAATTTTCTTTAAAGGATATTATTTTGCCATGCTATAACGTACACATGTTTTCGATAGTGTTACAGAAAAAAAGAAAACTGCTTCAATTAGTCAAATGGTTCCACAGAAAATCAGTTTTTTGTCTCTTCTGCAAAATTTTAATTTTCAGACATGAGCCCTTTTCAAAATTTGCAATTCAATTTTTAGTCCAACCGACATTCACTGCCGATTATTTTTTAATAAATTTGGAATACGTGGGCCGGCAGTAAATAAAGCTTCAGTTTAGCGGTCGCCAGACTGCCAGTGGCGATTGTGGAATTATTCTTGGTGACTATAAAACGGTCCGTCTATCGTCAAAATTGGCGACCTGCTAAATTGACCTTTGTGTAAGCTAAAGCCGCAGTACTGGGTAATGACGGTCAATTTTAGAAATAATATAAAAATCTACTCATCTTTTTACTTGCATGAAAATACTAAAACATGAGAATTTCAAAATACCACTGGATGTCGACATCTGCTCTTGAATTAAGAATAAATAACTTCCTTTCTCACTCGATAATCTCGATTAATTCGCTCTGTACGATATTTTGACTTACAATTCAGCTTGAAACATTGATACTATAGAATTCGTTCAATACTCGATTTAAAGGTGCAAAGAATAACATAAGAACTCTCGAATTTGAATTCTCAGACTCAGAATCAGAACAAAAGCAATCTCGAATTGAATCGATTACAAAAATTGAAAATATTTCTAATGTTTTTTGTGTAGTGTTGCCATCTGTTGGGATATTTTGGAAACAAATAGTCGCGTCTGAACATTCTCCCTCGCTTGAACTAAATTCAGCTCTCTATAGGCAAGAGGCAACACTTGGTGATGGGTCGCTTGCATTTTCTTTTCTTGTTTTCACCTCACCGACTCTGACAGCACCATCGTTTCCTTCGAAGACTTGAACGACTCGTCCCATAGCCTACTACATAGGAGGAAGGTACTCTTCTTTTAACAACACCAAGTCGTTGATTTTGATACTGGGCTTATTGGGCACCATTTCATGCAGGTGACACAGATATTCCGTGAAGCACAGTCGGCTGGATTCTCTTGACTCCTTGCTTGATGCCAAGATGCTTCAGTGGTCAGTTCTTGAGTTTTTGTGATTCGATTAGTCACAAACGCTTTCCATCTAGTTGGTGATGACTTCAACCAATCTAGGACAATTTGAGAATCGGAAAAGAGGAAAGCTTCATTAATTTGTATAACTTTTCTTAAGTATTCGACAGCCACAATGTAGAGTTGGGAAAGAAGAAGAGCTGCCATCAGCTCTAATCTTGGCGATGCTAACACGGAGCTACTCTTGTCTTAGACGTGATCATTGCACCACGCACTTATTCGGAATCAAACTGTCTTCTTAAGTAAAAGACTACAGGATAAGCGCGCTGAGATAAATCGGCAAATCTTACTAGTTGAATAGTTTTGATTGTACTTTCTTCAGACAGATATCTTGGAATCTCGATTTCAGCTAGATCATGCATCTGATTTCTGAATTGAGTCCATTTTTCGGCAATACTGTCTGTGCTTGACATCTATCTTCACAAAATTACATCTTATCGGTAGCCTCCATATTGTTACGGAATTATTCTGTTACTCCTGGGGTTCGTCGTTCTAAAGTCCAGTTGGTGTAAAAAGTTCTAGTAAAAAGTCACTTGTCAGGATGGAACACAAACTTTATTGCTTCTAGAACTTCGTAGAACAATCAGCTGTACACAATTCACAAGCACAATCTAGCAGTAACGTGCTTTTAACAATCCGCTTAGATCAGAAGCTCTCACAAATGCTCTATTTCTCACACAAAAATAAGTCACTTTCACAGGCAAAAAATCTGTGAAAATATTCAAGGGATATCGTACACAATCCCTTAAGACACAGCAATGAAGAATTTACACACAGCACTTTAAAAACAGCTTCATAAAGCAAGCTAAAACACAGCTTCTATAGCACTATCAATTCACAAAGCAAGCGTACTCTCACTGAGCTCTTCACACATTGAGCGTTCAACTCGCACTGAACTGTCGGGGCAGCGCGCTGGTGGAATTTATAGAGTAGGCAGAAGCTGCGAGCAGTTTCTAGAAAAGTATATTCCTCGAAGGTTCCAGATAAAGCGGGACTTCTGATTACATCATAGAAGAGAAATGTTAGGTTATTATGCGTTTTTAATGCAGGAAAAACAACTTGCAGGCCCCATTGGGAAAATCGCGCCAAATGACCAAAAAGTCGCCAAGCTTGGCGACTTTTGGCGAAATATCGCCAAATTTGGCGCCAAAAATAAGTCCCCAAATGTGAAGAGATCGAAGCCCTAGGACTAATATTTTTCGAGATTTCTAGAAGCCCCATATAAAAACATATGGGAAAGCGAAACCTCCATATCTCCGGTTCTAATTGACCGATTTTGATGCAACAAAAAGCAAAATTTATCTATTTGAAGCGTAGAATACGAATTTTAAACCATTTTAAGCCCCAGAGCAGCGGGTTGCCCCGAAAATCCGTAACATTATGATGATTTTTTGAAATAATATCAAAATTTACTCACCTTCTTACTTGCATGAAAATACTAAAACATGAGAATTACCAACTTAAAATACCACCTGATGTCGATTTCTGTTCTTGAATAAAAGGAATACTTGAATTGAGAATAAATAATTTCCTTCTCTCACTCTATAATCTCGATTTATTCGACTCTGTACTATATTTCGACTTACAATTCAACTTGAAACATTGGCTCTAATAGAATTCGCACAATAATCGATTTAAAGCTGCAAGTACGTTTGAGGGGTTTATTCCCGGTGCATTAGAATCCAATAACTTGAAAGGAATCCAATATCAAGCACCACGTCAAGAAAAATTCTTTTCACATAAGGATAAATATAGTAACTCTTCAATTTGAATTCTCAGACTCAGAATAAAAACGGAAACAATTAGTCGCTTCTGAACACTGGGAATGAGTACCGAACCTAAAGCAGAACATGCCCAAATTGACGACGTGCATTGCAGAACAAACATCTCTGCTGGAAAACAATTTTGGATAGAGAAAAAACGGGGAAGCACAATACAAACGAAATATGGATTTGTTAGAGGAGTACAAAAAATTATGGCCACTAACAATATCAAAGTGGCCACTGAACTTTGTGAAGTTACTGATTACTGGCTACTATGGAGTTCTTTTTTTTATTTTGAAGCTTTAGCATAGTAAGGTCTCGCGGACCTGTGGTCAGAAAACACGGCTCCGAAACATTACTCCTCATAGAGCGTAATGCTTTGGAATTTTGGGGGGTGCTCGGTTAAAAAGAACTTTAAATGGTACATCCATCATTTTCAAGCGTATTATACAAAGGAATAACTTTTCGTAGGAACAGTTGCCTATTTACGGCAGTTAGAGCGCGGACAGACAGACGGACAAACCAAAGTCGAACACTTTTCAACCTTGTTGGAAGGTTTATTTTTATTTTTTATTTTTTTAAAGAGAGCATAATTCCCAAGCAACACAACAATGTTGTTTCAATAAGGTTTAAATGTGAAATGCTAACATACAAAATGCTGTTTCAATGTGAAATTTCAATGTCGTTTCCACATGATTTTGTTCAGTTTTCTCCACATTATTTCAGCATAAACATTGATATAATATTGAAACAACATTGTGAAATCACAAGAGGAAAACAAATAAAAAAACAAGATTTTATTTCTTTCGTGCAAAATTATTAAAATCGTATTTACTGCTGTAAAAATGTATTATGACAATGCTATATTTTAATACAAATTAAAATGATGTTTTCAAGTAGATAATTATCAACAATTTTATTTTTCGTAAATTTCTGTACGATTTTAATAATTTTGCATGAAAGACATAAAATTTTGTTTTTTTATTTGTTTTCCTTTTGTGATTTCACAGTGCTTTTTCAATATTATATCAATGTCTATGCTGAAACAATGTGGGGAAAACTGAACAAAATCGTGTGGAAACGACATTGAAAGTTCACATTGAAACAACATTGTTGTGTTGCTTGGGTTGTTTTACATGAAATCTAAAAGAAAATGTCAATATTCCTGTAACTCTAAGAGCCCTTTCTTTTAAAGAGTATATCACTCTTTGAAAAGCCGAATTTTTCTGTTACAACTGCCATTATTTAGAGTTTTCAAAACTGTAATTGAAATTCAACCATGTTTTAAAAAGGAAAATGGAAAAAACTTAACGATTAGTAATTGTCTTTTTTTTCACAACCGAAAATAACTTGATCAAAATAATTAGAGGTATACCGTTTGTAGTAGATTCATTTCCTCCACAGACTGATACGGGGTTGGCAAATTCAAGATGATAAGCCTTGATAGATGCAGTAGCCTTTGCAATGGAGTTCCACGAAAATTATACATTAAATTATACGTCTATCGCTTAGTGAGTGAAAGAATACGTAAATGAAAAAGAAACCATATACATAAAAAGGTTGACTTATCTAGAGGATATTCCGGAGCTTTGACGTTTTTGAAAGTCAAAATTTCACATATGATGTACAGAGGAGGAAAGATTTAATTAAATATTATTTTTTTCTTTTTTCCATAGAATGCAAAGCACTAATTTGAGTATATCATTAATTCTGAGTGGTCTGTTCAGCAACTCATGTTCCACTTATAGTTGTTATTTATTTTTTTATCCTTTCTGAGTTTCCTACATGATGTGAAGTAGTTGAAAACAGTTTAAAAGATTCTGAAAGGAAAAATAAAATTTTCATATTTTTTTCATGAAAACATTGTTGCTCGTTGTTAATTACTTCCTGACCATTATTAGAAGATGCGGCATTAGCAAATCAACATATAAATCCAGTAAAAATCGAAGACGCAAAAAAGGTCAAATAATATTTAAAAACCAAAATTATAAAAATAATTGAACTTCACTAAAGTTGTTTTAATTAACATTAAACTGATTGAAAAATTATACTTTGCCATTATCATTGTTATTTTCTCAATGAAATTTATTGTATGTAGTTTGTGCAGTTGTAAATGTTGTTTTTTCAAATTGCATGGCTTGGGTAAAATTTGGAAATGTGACATCTAAAGTTTTTAGAATGGATAATCGGACTTAGTAGTGCAAAAAAAAAAAAAAAAAAAAAATTGTTTGTCACATTCAGTAATCAAAATCTGAAAAAGCAATCAGTACTATATATGAATAGTACAACACTGAAGCATTTCATTCACTGATGTCCATAGAGGGTAATTTACTGGAATTCTTTTTAGATCATCTTGCGTAAGAGCTATATATACTTATATATAATAAATGCTATCGTTGGATCGTTCCACTTCAAATCGGCACAATTTCGCAAAAAATTTTACCACTGTGAAATTTTCATCAAATTTGACTCATAAACTATAGTGCACGTACAAGAAGTAAAATATGAAACAATTACACGATGTAACAACCGTAATTGGTGTCATAGCAACGTCATCCTTTTAGTTATAAAACATGGCGCTCGCTCGAGCTTTGCATTTATTTGCAAAATGTGTCTGTTGCTCGTCTCGTGTTCGTGTTCTGTTTTAGTTTATTATTATTGCAGAAAAA
>JAWZYV010002101.1:0-15360 GCA_038373885.1 Cheiracanthium punctorium
GGGAAAATAAGTTTTTCTTCCCTTCGCACTTGGAATGTATTTCCCTTGAGGGCTTGAGATTCGAATCAGTAGAGAGTGAGTGTAAAGACTGAGCCACTCAGTACCAAGATTCGAATCACTGATTCGACTCATCGAATCATTGGCCATCTCTACTCTCAATTTCTGTTATCAGCAATGTGCCGAATGAGTTTGCAAAATGGCGTGCACGTGGATTTTACTTCAATCATTCTTTTGTGAATTATTATGTATTTTTATTATTATTATTATTTCGCGTGTACAAGTCTAAGGTAAGTGTAACATTATCTATTATTTTAGTTACATATAAGTTGATACCGTAATTCTAATTGAAAATAATTATGCGGTTCTTATAGTTTGCACTTTTGATGTGTTGTACTTTTAAGTGTGATTTTTTTTTGTTAATGCATGTTTTTCTGTATTTTGGTGTTTTGCGAAATTTTAAGTGGGTAATCCAGTGTAATTAATAGCAATAGGCATTATCGGTAGAAGTACTTTAAGCAGTTTGTATACGAAAACTGGGGTTTGAGGGCTTTCTCCTAATAGAAAATAAGGCATGCATGGTATTTGTATTTCAGTAAATTCTAACTAAGATTAAATTTTCGATTGCTAACTAATTTTATCCTACATAAAATAGTATTGTGAATCTGGTAAATTGTTATAAGAAAAAAAATTACTTTTAAAGCGTTTAATATCTTCAAATGTGTTATTTTGTTTTTAGTGTCAAAATAATATACCTATTTCAGCATATGAAGACAAAAATTAATGAAAATGTGCTAGTTGGACCGGGAATTAGGGATAATGTATTTTAAATCATTTCTCTATGTTCCGGTCTTGCTAGCCGTATAGATGTTGGTACTTTGTCCAGAGACTAGAAGATTTAGAACGATGTCCCTTCACGTAAGTAAACACCTTGTATTTTTTTAGTTCAAGTAATGATTTGCGATTTAAACTATCTAAGTATTGAAAGATATTTATGTCCATGCGGTATAAAACTGTGCTAAAACGAATCTTCAATTTTTATCTTCAATAGTTCAACTTTCTAACAATAATACTATCCAGTCTAAAAGATATGTGCTAGTTATGCTCACCTTTCTATAAAATAGGTTAAGTGCATCCAATAAAAATATTAATGCATGTATAAAATTATGCTTTCATAGTCAAACTGAAATTAGTTTTGCACATAAACAATCTAACTCGTATCGTATTGAAATTCTATAAATCAAGTTACTCTACTTGTGATATACAGTAAGAATATTTTGTAGGATTACTAAAAATGTAATTTTTTCTCTAATTGATCTATAGAAAATATAAACTAGTATAATCGCTGCCTAAGATTTATCAAAAATGTGTGGGTAAGAAAAAATGTTTAGATAAATACTTTGTTTGTTTGTGTTTTAAGGCAAACCTGCACGCGGGGGTATCTGCTTAGGATGAGGGGTGCCTTGGTAGGAGGACTTTCTAAGGGGATCTAACGCGTATTCACACATTTCGTATATCAAAACTTGAGTTTTGGGGGATATATGGCTAAAGTGGTTTTCTCGCAATAGAAAATAAGACTATATCCAAATCATTATTTGTAAAATCTGTAGGTACTAAAATCTTTCTATGGTATAATTTTCTCACTTGCCTAACAGTAGAAGAAATTTGTAGAAAATATATGGGTATCCTAAATCCTACTTTAGTGTTAAACGTCTACTTAACAAAAATACGGTATACAAAAAATTAAAACTCTTGATTAAATTTTTTTTCTTGATAAATTAAAAACATTTGATTAAAAAAAATTTGTTGTAAAATTAATTATTTACTTAAAATTAAATCTCTTGATTAAAAATTTTTCTTGATGAAATTAAAACTTGGTTAAAAAATATAAATAAATTAACTCTTAAAAAATATTTGTTGTAAAATTATTTAACTTAAAATTAAAACTTGGTTAAAAATAAAAATTAAAAAAATTAACTCTTGATTAAAAAAATATTTGTTGTAACATTATTTAACTTAAAATTAAAACTTGGGTAAAAATCTCTTAAGAAAAAAAAAATGTTTAGATAAAAAAGTTCATACACTATCTAAATCATTATTTGTAAAAACTATAGGTACTAAAATCGTTCTATGGTATAATTTTCTCACTTCCCTAACAGTAGAAGAAATTTGTAGAAAATGTATGGGTATCCTAAACCCTACTTTAATATTCTAGTAAACTGTTACTTATTAAATATATGCTATAATCTTAAACGGTATACAAAAATTAGAAGTATGTATTAAGCAGCATTTATTCAATTTGCATTGGTTCTATTATTAAATGGTAAAGAAAACTAAATCCTCCTGGGGATGTTGTTCATTTCTTTGCTCCACATAGTTAATTATTATTTAAAGAAACAAAAACAACAACGCATCCTCTGTGCTACGCCCTGTCTCCATTCATGCGAGGCTAGCGTGATGGGGAAAGGCACAGTAAAAATTTTTATTTGAAATGAGGCGGTAGACGAGTTCTACCGGGCGGCTGGTGGGTCCTCATTTTATAATAATATTTTTTATTTCAGGTTTAATTCATATAGCTTATTTAAAATTATGTCAAAGTCTCTTATTTGATACTAAATGTTAAGTCCCTTATTTTTCATGAGAGAATGCATCGCAATCTGAAAATTTTTCCAAGTCCCCTTATTTCAAAAATATGTCACAATCTGAAAAAAATTACAAGTACCCTTATTTGAAAAATATGTCACAATCTGAAAAAAATTACAAGTCCCCTTATTTGAAAAAAAAAGAAAAAAAATCTTATCAATCCTTTGAACATCCGGTCTTAGCATCCGCTCCCCACATCCGGTCCGACCACACCCCCCTTCCCCGCTCAGCCTAGGGAAAGCAGTTATACAGTTGCGCTCGGCTGCGGCGAATTAACATGGCTGCGGCTGAGGTGAACTGTCATTTATCTACTACTACTACCAAAAATAGGCACAAACATGTTTACTTTTCGGCGTAATTCTTTGAAGAACGTTGCCATCAGTGATGTGAGTTGTACCTGACACATTGTTTTGTAGCTCATCATTGATCTGGAAGCTTTAAAATATTACATTTTTTTTTTCGGCTCAGAAAAGAGGTTTTTTTTTTTTGGGGGGGGGGGAGGAAATCTGAAACACTCTTAAGCTTTAAATATGCACTAAAATGATATATTTTAAAATCTTATCATAATCCATTCGTTGGCCCTATTTTTCTTTCTTGCTTCATTATGAAAGTGCATTATTATCCATGCGTTGGCGCTATTTGTCATCCCTGTTTCATTAGTTCAGAAAGTGTACCATAATTCATGTGTGGACCCTACTTGTCTTCCTTGTTTCATTATGTTGGAGCTATCATAATCTATGTCCCAGATAACACACTTGTCCATTTTATGTCTATTTCTGGTCCAACTCATCCATAATACATCCATGTCTATACATAGACATCCATAAGACATCTGTTTATGGTCATAATATGGAAAATCCAGAATACGTCCATGAATAGACCAAAACTAGACTTAGAATTAGAATATCCAGAATATGTCCATTAATGGACGTATTCCAGATGATACACACTATGTCAGTGATATGACATAAAATGGATGTGTGTCGAGGAACTTTTGAAATTTAAAATACTTTTTATGTATTATTATTTCCTATAAAAGCGGTATTGTGTAAAAAGAAACTCATATCCACATGCAAAAAAAAAGAAAATTCCCTAGCGACTCAACATCCAAAAACGAATAGCTGCATATTTTTTTCTAAGTTCCCAGTCCGAAACTAAAAAATCTTTACTTCAGCATTTTGACCCATCAGAGCAAGTTCCGCTGCGTATAGTGGTTAGCACACTCTACTGTGAAGTCAAGGATTCGAATCTGAAGCAGGGCAAGTACTTAAAGGTTGGTTTAAAAAAAAAGATTGGTACGAATGTTTTTCCAAAATTCGTTATTAAGATGTAACGATAAATTTAAATTAATCATTACATACAATTAGCTAAAAATTATTAAATGGTTTTTCTTGATGTCCAGGTTTCGACCGTAAAAGGTCTATAAATAGACAAACACGTCCATTATTACGTCCATATACATGTCTATAAGACGTCATATGGGCGTCCTATAGTGCCATGTTGACGTAAAATGGACGAGAATTTGGCGAATCCTGGATGTTTAATGGATATGTCAGCTTGTCTATATGACGTCTTCTAGACGTGTTCTGGACAAGTTTGTGCTATCTGGGGTGTCGGCCTATTTATCTCCCTTGTTCCATTATGTTGGAAAGTTTATCATAATCCATGAGTGTGCCGTATTTGTCTCCCTTGTACCATAAAACACTCCTTTGGAAATTAAATATATACTACTAACTAAAATCGCCTACTAAAACTGTTTTACAATCTTCGTCAGGCATATTCTGACTATTCTTCACCTTTACACTAATTTAGACACCATTATATTCTAATTAATATCCCCATTGAATAAACAAAAGGGTTTCGCAATTTTTCGCCAAATGGAGAAGATATCGCCAAACTGGGTTCAGTTTTGGGAACTTCATTTTTGGTACAAACTTGGGGATAAATCGCCATAAAATGGCCAACCTCTGCAGCTTTCGACATTTCACTACCCGCCGCAGTCTGGCAACCCCTAAAAAGGGATTTGTCGTAGACAACTCGAATAGGCAAAAATCCGTGTCTGAAATTTGTAGCACTAAAGTGCTAATAAGTCGGTGCTGATATAGAGACTAATAAAGAGCTTCAAAACAATATTAAGACCCATTTCACATCACTGCCGGCAGTGACTTTGGAACAAAGGATTAAAACAGAGGCCAATAACACAAATGTCAAATCTTCGTCGCAATAATTTCGAAAAGTGACCACATATATGTAACTAGCTTTAAGTAGCAAATTCTTTTTATTTGCTCTCGCCTTTTCTGAATTATTTCTGACCTTATGGTCCGTCGAGGTAAGATAAGTCATGCTAAAGGCATCGATATAAAACCCTTTCCAACACCTTTTTTTTTGCGCCAAATTTGTCGATGTATCGTCTTCAAACTTTGTCAGATTTCGGGGCTAATCTTTTGGTTACTTCCCACACATCGGCACGCCAAGAGATCGCCAACAATTTCACCCCCTTTTCAAGAAGGATCAGTCGGTGACCCTGCAGATCTAGACTCACGGAAAATATCACGAGGATGTCCCCCGTTCTAAAGAGGGGATGGCAAAAGCGGGAAGATAGCAACTCATAAATTACTCCAGCCAGTGTCATTGTGAAATCCGTGTGTGGTACATGCAACGCTTTGAAGTACAGTATTTTGCAATGCATTTCGTGTATTGATATGGGAGATGTCTAGCAAGGGTATAATAAGAGTTCCTTTATCAGCAGCAATAATTAAAACTTGTCTTTAGAAAAATATTTTAAAACGCTAGAAGCATCGCACTTACTATCGCTTGTTTTGAAAATTTTTTTTTAAAAAATATTTTATTCTTTTTTTTTCACGATTTTAAAATTCGCTAATTTTAATTTAAAATGCGTGCGCTCACTGTCTCAGGAAGGAAGGAAAAAAAGAAAAGAAAGGAAATTTGAAGGAAGAAAATTGCGTTACCTATTTACATATATTTACTTCAAAATTTACTTATTCGTTTTAGTTGTGGACGCAGGATCTTACTTTAGGCTGGGTATTCGGAGCACGTGACATGGCTCTTCCATTTTATAGTTGTCCTAGAAACTGCACAGATAGTATCAAAACACGTTCTAAAATAATCTTTCACACATTATGAAGGTTTAATTTCTACCTGAAAATCAAAGTAAATTATCTGAATATTTTAATTGAATCCAACAAATTATTCGATGAGTTTAGTTTCATAAATTGACATTTATTTTCTTATTTTATACAGATAGTTGCAAGTTATGCATAAATGTATAAATTTAATGATATCTGATGCTGATAACTAATAAGTAATTCGACAAAATCCTCTAGAGTTTTAGACATTCTAAAATTTAAACTTTTGGTCAGAGAAAAGAGAAAATCAGATTTTTTTTTTTTTTCGGAAACATGTATCGTAATTTAATGTGTTCTCTTGAGTATTTGTAGAGCCTGAAATATTTGACCCATTAACCGTATATAAAACATTGTAAAACTAAAATTTAAAAAAAAAAAAAAACTGTTACATTTTTTTAAAAGCATTTTCTTAAATTCATGTTAAATATATTTTGCAATTCCCCTAAAGAACTCTTGAGCAATGTGACAGAGGCGTTTAAAAGTTTAATGTTAAGAAAATCTTCATGCACGGGTGATTTGTGAATTTCATTTAAGTAATATTCCGCAATAATTTTTTTTTCAGGGTTTCCCGCAAGTACTCTACAGAGGGTGTTCACACATTTTTGTAATGATTTTGAAAAGATATATATAGAAATAAATACAAGAATTTTATTTTCTAGTGTGTTCAGTCTGATAGCCCTTTCTTTGAACCATCATATTACATCTTGATTTCAAAGATGAAAGTCCTTTTCTTAAAACATCAAGGCTAATATTGTTCCACTCCTCCATCACAATCTTGTAGTAATATAATCTTTTTAGTAGTAATATATGAATGCATCTTGTGTTTGCGTGATTATGGAAACGCTATACTAGGGCAATCTGCCAAGGATGGGGGGGGTGCCTAGGCAGGAGAACTTTCTAAGAGGTTCTAAAGCAGTGGTTCCCAACCTGTATTTAATCGCGACCCCTTTCAGATTTTTCAAAAATGTTCACGACCCCCCCCCCCTTCTTCCATGCATCATGTTTGACCAATAAGACAAAAAAAATGAATAATGGAAAAAATATATATATATCTTGGGATTTAAAAATCATTATCTTTTTATTCCGTACTGATTATTATTAGGATGACTGAGGTTGTATTTGGCTGACAAGTTATGCTATGCTTGGCTGAACATCTAATTTATGACTGGCTTTTGTCTTAATCTACAAAAGAGTTTTGAATTCAACTTCACGCATGTAAGTGGATAAAAATGGCACTAACATTTGAAGCGAAAGCTTAGAAATTATCGGATATGAGTGACGCATAGCACACCAAAATTTAATTAAAGATTTTTCTTTATAAATCCCGTGCTGAGGAGTCATTTTGCAAATTCAAAGATTCGTCCTGCGCTGCATCAAGAAGATCGGCGACATCTAAAGATGTGTGAAGTGGATTTCGCACGAGTGCCGCCTCTTTTTCATTGTGAGCTCTGGGATATATCTTTGAATTGCAGATTTAAGAGCTTCAAGGTGGTTAATAATTTCTCACCTTAAATTAACTGCAATTTCTATTTCCGATACTTCTGCCTTAGTGCACAAATTTTCACAATTGGTTAACACTCCTAGATACACTTTACGATGTCAGTTTTTGTAGATTGGATACAAGCGCCCTGATGAGAAAAAGGATTTTTACTTTACAAAGAGAAAAGGGAGAAAGCATGTCTCATAGCGAGAGACGTGGAAATATTTTGCCATTCACACCTACAAAATCGGTCTGCGGCGACCCCCGAGAAAAGGTATGGCGACCCACTTGGGGTTCGCGACCCCCCGGTTGGGAACCACTTTTCTAAAGCATATTCACGTTACATCTGGAAAAAACCTACCAAAATTCCAGACTGTTAGATCGACAGCTGCTCGATGGGACCCGATCCAGGGACCTACACTCTTCGGCCGTCTACCATTTTCAGTGACATAACTACTGTGCGATGGTAAGGCTATAAATGTATCTTAAAGTAGAAATATAATTCAACTCATCTTCGTTTAGAAATATATTTAATTTTATATTTCAATTCCATTCATTATCACTGAAAAATAACGTACAATAAATACTTATCACTCAATTTTGCTTTCATGCCTTTTAAGATGCAATTTATTCAAGGAAAAATTCATGTATATGTAAAAAAAAAAAAGTTACTATTACATTTGTTTGTTCATCTTAAAATACACTGGAATAAAATAAACTAGAAGTTTCTGTAGAAAATTTTACTTAATTGAAGTTTTAGACGTATTTCGTATTTTGTGTGTATTAAGAAAATACATGTATTTTGTATTTTTTCAATTTAGAAAGCATTTTGTATTTTGTGATTTTTTTGTGTTTGAATAAATGTACTTTGTATTTTGCACCGAAAATACATTTTTTTATGTATTTTGCTCAACTCTGCTTCTGTAGCTGCTTTCAAAGAGCATTGCAGAGCAAGCAGTAATTATTTTTATTTCCAACGGAGGGGAATAGAAGAGGGGATTCTTCTACTCTCCTCCGTTGCACTGGAGAGAGTATGAGGGAACGTCCTCTAAGTGAAACTGTACTCCCCCTCTCTAAACAACGGGGGATGAGGGGGAGAAAAGCAATAAACTTTAGGTTTACCATTGCCGATCTCCGGGAAGATACGTAATCGGTTTACCCGACGGGATTTTCCATCTGTGAAAGTGCTTAAGGATGTTTGTTCTCCCTGAAGAGTGATAGTTGTCACATGACTTTTAACTCTACAAGGCACCTGGTACCATACATAGAGAAGGAATATAGGTGGAGGGAGCAATTGTAACCCTAAACTGAAGCGTGCACACGAGTCACGTGACTCGTGGTCAAGCGGGGTGGAATTTCTCCATTTCCTTTGCTGTTCTCCATAGCTTTGTGTGAGGTCGATGGTTCTAATCCAAAAAATCTGGAGTGACTCCACTCGACTTTCCGAACACTTACGATTAAGAGCATTACCAAGCATTTAAATAAATTTTAATCGATGAATAATTCAAACATATATACCAAATTGAAACTCAATCGAATGCACCGTTTAAACGCTTGCGCACTTTCAAGAATTTCTCCCCATATACCATTATGCCATAATATAAAAGAAAGTTTTGTCGTAGCCTTGTAGGAGAACTATAAGTCCTATACACACCAAAATCAATACCGGTCTTAGGATGGTGGTTTATAACATGTATACCCAATTCGAGCTCAATCGAATGTATCGTTTAAACGCTAGCGCACTTTCAAGAATTTCCACCGATAGGCCATAATGTAAAAGAAATCTTTGTCGTAGCCCTGTAGAAAAACTATAAGTCCTATGCACACCAAAATCAATACCGGTCTTTCAACGGTGGTTTATAACATTTATACCCAATTTGAGCTCAATCGAATCTACCGTTTAAACGCTAGCGCACTTTCAAGAAATTCCCCCCATAGGCCATAATGTAAAAGAAATCTTTGTCGTAGCCCTGTAGAAAAACTATAAGTCCTATACACACCAAAATCAATACCGGTCTTGCGACGGTGGTATATGACATATATATCCAATTTGAGCTCAATCGAATGCTCCGTTCAGGAGCTATCGTGTTCACTCACACACACACACACACACACACACACACACACACACACACATCTCGTAAAAATAGCATAAATGGATTCAGAAGCCCTCAAAACGTGTAAAAACACCAAAATCTCGAAGTCGAATTTTTTTCATGATTACAATACTTTCCTTACATGGTACATGTTCGGAAAGTAAAAAAGGGTGCATTATTTCTCTGCATATGGATGCAATGAAAAATTCTTGAAAGGAGGACAACTGGCATTTCACAGGAAAGCTATGTTTTGCAATTTTAGCCGTTTAAAATGTATGAATGTTCTTTAAAACACTAGATTGACAATTTGGCGATTATATTAACTCGCCAAGTATTGCAGATCTGAAAGTCACGTAATTTAACTTTTAATTTCAAATTAAAATTAAAAATCAGAGCAAAATAAAATTTACTCTTTATTTTCTCAGTTAATATAACAGGTTATTGTTTTAGAATGTCTATTGGCGCTGTAGTGCCTCACTCATGTTTCTTTCTTAAACATTCTATTTTTTCAAAATGTCCTTATTGTTAAGGTAATTTTTTTCCGACTATTAGTAACAAATTGAACTTTTTAAGCTGATCCACTGAAGCTATATTTCTCTGTTTTTGGACAAAGAATATCACAAATCATGAGGGGAGGGGGAAATACCATTTCATTATGTTAACAGAAAATGAATTTCAATTAACGAATTCAGTATATACATGTACATAAATGTAAAGATATTGCTAAAAAAATCAGCTGTTTAATACGTTCATATTAGCTCTAGTAACAATATGGTTTAAAATACTAGATCGCACCCCACCTCCCGAAATGGAAACCTATATGCGCTGCTGAATACAAACTTTGAATTTTAAATTGCTTAATATTCTTCTTAATATTCTGAAAAAAAGGTTGTCGATGTATGCATTATTTTATTCTGCATAAATAAGTTTCTAGTCTTTTCTGCATGACCAGCATTAAAGAAAAGATGTTTTATTGAAATTTCGGACCTTTTTACTTTCCGAACGTGTACCATGTAAGAAAAGTATTGTAATCATGAAAAAATTCGACTTCGAGATTTTGGTGTTTTTACACGTTTTGAAGGCTTCTGAATCCATTTATGCTATTTTTACGAGATGTATGTATGTGTGTGTGTGTGTGTGTGTGTGTGTATGTGTGTGTGTGTATGAGAGTGAACACGATAGCTCCTGAACGGAGCATTCGATTGAGCTCAAATTGGATATATATGTCATAAACCACCGTCGCAAGACCGGTATTGATTTTCGTGTATATAGGACTTATAGTTTTTCTACAGGGCTACGACAAAGATTTCTTTTACATTATGGCCTATGGGGGGAATTTCTTGAAAGTGCGCTAGCGTTTAAACGGTAGATTCGATTGAGCTCAAATAAGGTATATATGTTATAAACCACCGTCGCAAGACCGGTATTGATTTTGGTGTGTATAGGACTTATAGTTTTTCTACAGGGCTACGACAAAGATTTCTCTTACATTATGGCCTATGGGGGGAAATTCTTGAAAGTGCGTTAGCGTTTAAACGGTACCTTCGATTTAGCCGAAATTGGGTATATATGTTATAAATCACCATCTTAAGACCGGTATTGATTTTGGTGTGTATAGGACTTATCGTTCTCCTACAGGGCTACTACAAAGATTTCTTTTACATTCTGGCCTATGGGGGGAAATTCTTGAAAGTGCGCTAGCGTTTAAACGGTACCTTCGATTGAGCTGAAATTGGGTATATATGTTATAAATCACCATCTTAAGACCGGTATTGATTTTGGTGTGTATAAGACTTCTAGTTTTTCTACAGGGCTACGGCAAAAATTTCTTGAAAGTGCGCAAGTGTTTAAACGGTGCATTCGATTGAGTTTCAATTTGGTATATATGTTTGAATTATTCATCGATTAAAATTTATTTAAATGCTTGGTAATGATCTTAATCGTAAGTGTTCGGAAAGTCGAGTGGAGTCACTCCAGATTTTTTAAAAAATAAAAATTGCTATTTTGATAAATTATAACAATTGTGAAAAAAGTAGTGTTTTGTTATACGAAATGCAAAGCGATGCTGTATCCTACAAATTTTTTTTCATCAAGAATTGCTTTTTTTTAAGCTTTCCTAAAGATCTACAGAGAAGACTCCTTTGGGAAACACAGTTAAAAAGAGGAGGATTTAAAGCTTTAGATTATTTCAAGCTGCGTTCAAAGCATTTTACAGAAGATTGCTTTGAGAAAGCAAAATTTGGAGGAACGTGGTTGAAGAAGGATGCAATACCAACCATCTACAATTTTCCTCATCATCTCCACCGAAAAAATATTCTCATCAAGCTTGATAATGTACATTACTAGATTAACTCATTTAATAATGTACATTACTAGATTTTATTACAATGTTTAATAACAAAATCAAAATAATACAAAAAATACAACATAATAAAATGTTTCAAAAGCCAAAACTTCAAAGGAATTCTGCAAAACAAAATTTAAGACTAAATAATTTCAAAATAACTAGAGAGGGAGAAAATAAGCAGTGCTGCAAAAACCGTTTCCTCCCATTCCCTTTCTAGAAAAATAAAATGCTTGAGTTTGCGAACCAAAGGGCGATAAGCAGCCAAATCCGCTTCTTCTTCTTTTCTCTACGCTCTTATCTTGCTTCAACTTTTCCCGGGAAAATACAATAGGATGCTCCTTCACCTATATCCCTTCTCTATGTACCATATACGGGAGGCAACCTGTTTACTATTCCAGGTCTATAAAATCTACTATAGACATCTTTCGATTTTTAGAGTATTTATACATACATATCAACTGATATAATTCAGGCTATTACGTTGTACACATTCATTACTGTTCATATTATTGCTCAAAAACTGACTGCAAATTTAAACAGTCATCTTTTGAATGTGGATTTGTTACATTTAGCAAAAATGGAACACACAAATAGTAAGCAAAGTGTCTTCTGGACCGGAATAAAAATGACTGTGTGTTGAGTTCGTCCTATCAAGAAATGATTTGAATATCTAAAAATTTCAAAATAGACACCAAAAATGTACAGCCAAGGCCCAGTGTACCGCACTACAAAAGTGAAATTAAAAAAGTGTTATTTTCTAGTAAAATATTAGGTTATTATTTTTAAAGCTATTTTTTCCCAAAATAATAATAACTAACATTATCCCATATTAATTTATTTCAGACCCATGAGAAAAAAAAATCGAGCTTGTAGGATTAAACAACTTTAAAAACACCACAAAGATCTTCACTTGACAAATAATTTAATAAAGCTTCGTTCACAACCAATGCATTAGTGGGACTGACACTAAACAGTAAAGCTGTAAGTCGCATGCAACTTTCAGGGCAGAGGAGTTGCATATTTATGGAAATATTCCGTGTGTGTCGCATTTTTTAATGACTGTTTCGTAACTTTTAGAGGTTCATTGCTTGTGTCAATTCGCCGTATAATTTGTAGAGAGATTCTAAATTTTTCCGAGTCTCAAGTGCAGTTAACTTTTTTAAACAGCTGTCCAAAAGTTGCATGATTTTCAAGTAGTGGAACAGCCTCAAGAGAACATAAATCTGCAATAAATGTCCAACGAGGACTCGCAGTTAAATATTTGATCTAATATGAGATGTTTGTAATACATTGAAACCTTACTTAATACATAATTACTCTAAAACTTAAAAAAAAAAAAAAATCAAACTTATTTTTCGTACAAGTTAATTTGGGACATAAAGGGTTAAAAAAGCTGTCACTATTAATGTAATTTCTCGAAATTTTGTAAACGAACTTTAAATGTGATTTCTATTTTTTAAATGAAGAATAAGCTGTTGTAAAGCATTCTGCTGGCGCGCACTCGGCGCGCACATCTTCGCGCGTGAGCGGCACTAGCGCGAGTGCAAACTCATAATTTAAAATAAAAAACAAGACGTTTTTTTTTTTTTTTTTTTTTTAGTTTTTCCCATAACATAAAGCATACCATGTTTCTGAACATTATTTAAGTATTATTCATACATTTTTTCTTTTATTTAATTTCTTCCATTATCAGACTTCATGACTGTTACCGGACATTTTCTTTGAAATTTGTACTTTTATGTTTAGCACAAAATAATGCAAAGTGATATATTTCATTCGTATGGAGTCCTTTTGTGCATATAATATATTTTTTCCCAGTTAAAAATATTTTCCCTTTTTTTTTGTCATTTTTGTTTATCGTGTCTGTTACTGAATTTATCATGTCTGTTGCTTTGCCGGGCGCAGCCAGCTGCGTCAAAAAAGGGTCTCTAGATCTGTGGCACGCGATGAACGTTTCGATCATCCGTCATCTTGCTGGTAGTTAAGTCGAGCGATGGCAACGGCTGCCCTTTTTTCAGCATTGGGCAATCTATCCCGCTGTTCACGCATTCTTCCATTTTTCAGCAGATGTCAGTGCTGTTAAAAATAATCGTTTTTACGGGAAATGACGTGCTAAAAAGTAAAGGGTTCTCGTGGAGCTATGCCACCCGAAACTATTTTTATAGAAATCAAATCTATTCATCGTGACTGGCAGCAGTCAAAACGTCAGAGTTTGGTGCTCCCAGTGCGGTAACACTGCGCGTTTAAGGGTTAAATAATGATAAGATTGTGATCACCAACCTGTAGTAAAAGATTTTGAATTCCTTCTTCTCAAGCATAATTCAATATCTTATTAGGCTCGCTTAGGCGTGTGGACTACGATCGTAAACCAAGTACACTCATCGAAAGAAGTATTCGAGTGAAATATGAAACTGACATAGGAAGTTTGACTTACGCTGGAATACTTTTTTCAGCGCGTGTACCTGATCTGCGATCGTAGTCCACGCGCCTAACCGAAGGTTAAACAAATAAGAGTTTTTTGGAAGATTTCTTTTCGCCGAATGAATTGCCAAAGTATACCACCTGTCTACACTAACGAAATCGTCGTTTCGAGGGGAAAAAAAAAATATGATGTCTCTATTACGACCCAAAAAGCCTGTAAAACATGCCCTATTAAAGCTGTTCTTCCTGTGTTACTTTTTATGATTGATACACATTGTAACAAGACATTAGGATCGAAAACCAAATAAAAGTAGTTGAGTCGGCTAATTAGTGTGTCTTGCGAAATAAATGTAGAGTACTGCATTTTTGACGGAGTATAAGCACACTTACGAAAGAGTGGTTAAACGAAATTTAGATGATAAAATACGCTAATGAGCCATTTTTTCCTGTATTCTGAAATAGACTCGATTCAGTTTTTCTGTAATTAGTTTTTCTGGGTCGTCAAATACTGAAAGTGGTTCTCACACAAGGTTGTGGTACAAGGGGTCGCTATTCATGTACATGGGGTTGTCCAGGCCCAGCGAGAGGGGGGGGGGGCAGCCGGGGTACTGCCCCGGCGCCCGTCGAACTA
Source organism: Cheiracanthium punctorium (assembly GCA_038373885.1). Taxonomy (NCBI): domain Eukaryota; kingdom Metazoa; phylum Arthropoda; class Arachnida; order Araneae; family Cheiracanthiidae; genus Cheiracanthium; species Cheiracanthium punctorium. The sequence goes on from JAWZYV010002101.1 coordinate 14,762, forward strand.
GAGGGGGGCCCGTGAATTTTTCAAAATGCCCTACAAATTTCCTTTCTACATCTTTACTTTTAAAAAATTACTTTAAACAATCACAGCCCAACGCAGTGCCGATCCTAGCTATTTTTCAAAGTGGTGCAAAAAACAAAAATGAGCCCCCTCCCTCACACATGCAGCTAGAATTAAAGCCTCTGGATTTATTGAACATACTAACAGAATATAAACTGAAAGATCTATTTCCAAATGTTTGCATTGCCCTTGGGGTATTTTTTAACCATTCCAGCAACGGTAGCTTCTGCTGAACGATCATTCAGCAAATTGAAACTCATAAAAAAGCTTCTTAAGATGTCTCAAGAACGACTTGTAGACTTAGCAAGACTAAGCATCGAATCTGACATTGCCAGAACTATTAATTTTGATGATGTTATACGAAATTTTGCAAGCAAAAAAGCACGAAAAGTCATTATTAAAATTAAATAACATATATGCCAATTCTACTATCCTAAATAATATTATAAATGCGAAAGTGAGTTTGTTTGTTTGTTTGTTTATGACGCTTTCACGCCTAAACCGCTGAATCGATTAGGATGCATTTCGGTTTAGATATAGAT
>JAWZYV010002102.1:0-16524 GCA_038373885.1 Cheiracanthium punctorium
GTAACGTAGGCTACACAATGGGGGGCCAGCGTTACCCTTTTTGAAGGCACGGACAAGTTAACGCCCATGCCCAAGCCGGTATTCAAACCGGGGCTGGGCGGCCGACACAGAAGGCAAGTTACCGTTTGGAATAAGAAAAAGCAAGAAAACCAGAGAGGTCGAAAATTGAATGAGGAGGGAGGTAAGAGAAGATATTAAAGAAAAGGGAATAGTAAATAAAAATGATAAAAAATTAATAAAATAAAATAATGAAATTAACAAAAATGTACAGCTGTGGAAAAAAAAGTCCCACTTGTACTTTTTTCGGCCGTCGTTCGTCGTACAGTAAAGTTACAGATACCAATCGTTTACGATTGACGTACACTTTAATTTGCTATGCATGAAAATTGCATAAGGGGCCATCTACATATTAAAATTCGCACCAACTTTTTTTTTCTCAATAGCAACCCCTAGATTTCACTTCATATTTCAAAAATTTAGCTATTTTTAACCCCGGAAACCAACTTTCAATAAATTTGGACAGAAAATGAGGGAGTTATGAGCACCCAAAATCCCCCTCCCCCTATGTTAAAATAATTTTTCATACTTCAATTCATATCTCATATAATATTGGTAGTAAGAATCTGATTTTTATTCGTACTATTAGAACTAAACGATCCAAACATAATTTAATGTTATTATGATTTTTAATAAATTATTAATATGGATTATGAATTATTAAATTAATATTTAAAAAAATTATGAATAGCGACCTAGCCAAATTTCGATAGAAATAGATGCAGAAATTAATATTACATGGCTGTGCAAAATTTCAAATTTTTACGTTCAGTAGTTTAATTTATATTAAATAAAATGTGTTATTTTCATGAGTTAAGGGACCATATATAAATTTATTAAGTGAAAATTTTTTGAAAAGTGCATAAAATAAACGTAAATTAGATTTATTTTGTGCAAAAACACAGTAAAAGATACCAGTAATAAAAATATCAAATTTTGAAGCAAATAAATTAGAGGTTTTTACAGTTTGATAGGGATTCTATAAAGCGTCTATTGTTGCGTGTGCCATCATATTCCACCAAATAAAATATTTTCCAGCTATAGAATTAGATGCAGTAAATGTATGTCTTCTAATACAACGTCCTATTTCTGAAAAACTAACATCCTCAACTTTCCAGGCGTGAATGTGACCTATTTTAATATCGGAAACATTAGGTCTTTGGACTTCCCCAAACTTTATCAAACATTCAAAATCACGTTTTTCTGTCTAAATTTTAATCTAACTATAAATTAAAATACCGCCAAAAGTCTTAAGAATATTGCACATTGCAGATGATATAGTATTAAATGAAGAAAGTGAAATAACAAACACGGTGATAATATTGGGTGGGCAAAAAGTAGTTGCGTTTTTAACATGAAATTCAAACAAATAAATTTTCTATCAGGAAATCATTCTTCAAGTTCGACCATAGCTGAGTAATATTCAAGCTTGTAGTCAGAAGAGCAGAGAGCAGCCTCTAACTCCTGCCAACATTTCACCTGTCTAAGAGAACCATCAACGGAAATACTCAATAACAATTTCAAAATTACAAAGATTTTCAAAAATCTGAGCAATCATTTTGCATTTTACCCTTAAATCATTTGTACGAACCAAGGAAGTTATGAACTCACGGGTCATTTGTACCACAGACTAAATATTCTATTCTACCTTTGATATTCTCAGAACAAAAAACTTTAAGAGAGATAGAAACAATATTTTCCTTGAAAATAACATTAATTTCTTTTAACTCTCGCGAGCGAAATGAATTAAAGGCGAAAAGTTCGGAACCTACAAATAGCGTTTTTCAATTTGCAGAAAGTCCCTTAAAAACGCGCAAAAATTAATTCGCAATATCTCCGGAAATTATCGTAGAAAATTGGTGAAAATTAATATTTAGGGTAATTTGAAGGTTTTCTTTCGTTTAATAAAATCAAAATATGGGGTTGTCATTGAGAAAAACGAAGTTGATGCAGAATTAAATATGAAGACGGCCCCTGATGCAAACTAAATTAATAGTAAATTAAAGTACGCATTATTTGCAAACGAATGATATATATATAACTTTACTGCACGACGAACGACGGCGAAATAAAGAGCAAGTGGGACTTTTTTTTCCGCAGCTGTACAAACATTTAAATAAAAACAAATACTAACAATAAAAACAAATACGCAAAAAACATAAATATAACAGTAAAAGAACAATGATATAAACAATACTTTTTTATAATAACAAGGACACAGAACATTACTTTTTTAATTATTGCAAAAACACATATACACAAAACACATACACATGTTTATTACAATAAACGCATACAGACGCTAACATATATACACACAAAAACCTGATGTCATATATTTTAATTCTTTCACATGTCAATTTGCCATGTATGTAGTTTTAGCTCTAACTTTCTTGCCTTGGTGGATGGTGGAGTTTCTTGCAGCTGAAGAATCGTGGGCTTTTTGTACTATCTGAAACGATTGTTCTTTCGTACTTTTTTATTTATGTATGTTATTTTACAAAGTTCATAATTAATCTCTAAACACCAGGATTTTTTTAGTGCTCTTATTAATAATTACGATACTTAACGTTTTAAAGTTATTATTATTAATAAAATTTAGAACAAAAAATGCCACACACATTTTTAACTTACCATAAAATACCACATATGTATAAGAAAGGAAACACTCACTTCAACATGTTTAGCCAAAACGGAATAATGATAAGCAAACGCAAACTCCAGCAAGACGCTGAATACAGTTAAAAGGCAAACAAGAAGCCATATGTCCATTGCAGTCAAGTAGCTTATTTGAGGCAGACCGAAGTGGGCGCTTTGTATTTGCGTTGCCAATGTCAATAGAGAAGTCACTCCGAGAGTAATTCTTGCGGGAACTGCCTCCACATCCACCCAGAACGATATCCAAGAGAGTATAACGACAAGAGTACTCGGGACGTACACATTGAATATCGCTCCACTAATTCTTCGTACGAACGTGAAATTAGCGTACAAGTAAGTGTAGTTTCCTGTAAGAGAGAAATTCAATTAGCCATTTCATCGAGGATTTAGCATTGATTGCAACAAAATATGTCGAAGTATCAGTGATGTTATTTAAGGCATTAAACGGCAAAAGCTGCTTTGTAGTATGTTGTGTATGCATACGCGGGTTTAAAATGATTTTTTAAAACTTTTGTGAAAGCTTTAGAGTTTAGAAGGGTTTTTTTCCTATTTCTTTAGAGCAAATATTTTGCTCTTGAAGAGTATTGTCATGTACATATTGTGGTCTAAAAGGACGAAGGTATTTGGTTCATCCAAAACGTCGCTTTCTTTTTTTTTAGTACTACATCGCAAAGAATCCTGCAATGTAATTTATAATTAAGAAAAAAATTTAAATTATCAAAAAAGACAATCATTTACTCAAGTATGGAAAATAAATATTTATTTTTAAACTACGTGCATAATTTAAACACTAAAAACGAATGCGGTGTTGTTAAAAAAAATAGTCCAGGCAAATCAGGCCAAAAACAGCAAATGGGGGGAAAATTTATAAAGTTTTGAAACTTGGGGAAAATAATAATTTCGGATGTAGTTGTATGAAACAGAAAAGTTCCCCCTCTCGAGGTGTCGCGTCCCCCTTTTGTCCCCCTAAAAGACCCTTTTTTCGGACTTTCCCTTTTACTGCTTTATTCAAAAACTGTGCGTCTTAGCAAAAAATTCTCCATTACAAAAAAAAAAAAAAAAAAAAAAAAAACTGATAAAATTTCCTGCAACATTGTAACTGGTTATTTTTTCAAATATGCAATAGTTTTCGAGATATGTTTTAGAAAATCTCGGAAATTTTTGGAAAACGCTTCTTTTTATTCCAATTTTTAACCAATTTTGACTTATAGCTCTTCAGTCATCAGTTTTACAGCAATTGTTTCCGAAGCAAAGTTCTGGAGTATTTAAATTACCTTTAAAATAAGTTATTATTTGTAAGTTTATCTTTAAATGATCAAAAGTTACAGCAATTTGAATTCATTATTAAATTTAGCAAATTTGAATGAAAACTGTATTGCGCGACAAAGTGCCACAAAATCTAGGAAAAAAAATTATAAAGTTTTGAAACTTGGGGAAAACATTGATTGGCAATGTAATTGTATGAAACAGAAAAGTTCCCCTGTCTCGATGTGCCGCGTCCCCCGTTTAGCCACTCCAATTTTTTTTTCTTTTTTTTCACTTTTATTTAAAAACAGTGTATCTTAGAAAGCTGATGAAATTTCCTATAAGATTGATATTGGTTATTTTTTCTATGTAAAAAGCTTTCGAGACATACGCTTTAGAAAAAATCGCACATTTTTGGGAAACACTTCTTTTTATCACTATTTTCCACTAACTTTGCCTTATAGATCTTTAACCCTCAGTTTTACAGCAATGTATTTTAGCAAAGTTGTGGAGTATCCAATTACCTTTAAATTGAATTTTTATTTGCAGTTACATTTTTAAATTATCAAAAGTTATAGCAGTTTGAAATTTTCGATAAATTTTAGAGAATTCAAATGAAAACTACATTGCGTGTCAGAGTACAAGATAACCTAGGAAAAAAATTATAAAGGTTAAGAACTTCGGTAAAACACTGATTAGGTATGTAGTTGTATGAAACAGAAAAGTTACCCCCCTCTAGGTGTGCCGCACCCCTCTCACAGCCCCCCCCACAAAGTTCCCTTTTTAGATTTTTACTTTTTTCTCAAAAACGGTGCTTCTTAGCAAAAGCAGCCAGTTACAAAAAGAAAGCTGATAAAATTTCCTACAAGATTACAATTGGTTATTTTCTTCTATATCCAATAGATTTCGAGATATGTTTTAGAAAACATTGCAAACTTATGAAAAACGTTTATTTTCATTCCATATTTCGACTTACCTTGCCTTCTGGTTGCTGACTCTTAATTCCGAGAATCGAGTCGTCGAACTGTCAAAACATGCTATCTCCTTTTTCAGGAAATCCTCCTCTCTTCTGTTAAATGTTCCTTATCTTTAAAATAAAATTGTTCCATAGATTTGTGGTACTGTTTGTTGTATAGATGTTGCAAATAAGAAAAGTAAGTGTATTATAGTTATATAGTAATTTTGTTTATTTTTGCAGTTATTCTTAATTCTGATGATCAATCATCACTGAAATGTAAATGTCAAAGTACATAATATTGAACAGATAAATAATTGTATTGCAGAATTCTATTGAGGTGGAAAATATCACTTTCAAAGGAATTTTTTTTTCTTTTTTGGGGGGGTGGAGGGGTGGGTGGGATTTAGACCTTAGCACTAACATTTATATGTTAAATGTGTGTTTATATAAGAATAAAAGGTAACTAGTTGAGACGAAACAGTAGGAAAAAGAAATAAAAGAAGAACGAAGTGGAAAATTGAACCAAATCATACGCTCATGCTTTTGTAATATAAAGAAATCATTTTGCATAAAAATTTTTGGGGCAAGCCCCCTTCCCCCCCAGATAGAGGAACTTCTCTCTTAGGAACCTTCATATTTCACCACATAGGAACCTTCATATTTCACCGGATAGAGGAACCTTCATATTTCACCACATACAAGTGATTTCCCCGAGTTTCAAAACCTTTGACTAGATTTTCTTGTACTGTGACCCGAAATGTAGTTTTCATTCAAATTTATTGAAAATTTCAAACTGCTATAATTTTTGGTAATTTAAAAATACAATTACAAATAAAAATTCAATTTAAAGGTAATTGAATACTCTTCGACTTTGCTTTAAATCCATTCCTGTAAAACTGAGGGTTGAAGAGCTATACGGCAAAGTTAGTGGAAAATAGTGATAAAAAGAAGCGTTTTCTAAAAATTTGCGATTTAATCTAAAAAGTATAACTCGAAAACTTTTCTAGATAGAAGAAAATAACCAGTAACAATATTGTAGGAAATTTCATCAGCTTTCATTTTGTAACTAACACTTTTTTGCTAATGTACAGGATTTTTTTTTTTTTTAGATAAATCTGAAAATCCAAAAAAGGGACCTTTGGGAGAGGGCTAAGGGGGGACGTGGCACCCGAGAGGGGGGGGGGGGGAACTTTTCTGTTTTATACAACTACATACCAATTGATGCTTTCCTTAAGTTTCACAACTTTATAATATTTTTCCTAGATTTTGTCTTACTTTGTCGCGCAATACAGTTTCCGAATTTGCTAAATTTATTGAAAATTTCAAATTGCTATAACTTTTGATCATTGAAAGATAAAGTTACAAATAATAACTTACTTTAAAGATAATTTAATACTCTACAACTTTTCTTCGGAAACAATTGCTGTAAAACTGGTGATTGAAGAGCTATAAGACAAAATTGGTTAAAAAGTGGTATAAAAAGAAGCGTTTTCAAAAAAATTGCGAGATTTTCTAAAACATATCTCGAAAGCTATTCATATATAAAACAATAACCAGTTACAATCTTGTAGGAAATTTTATCAGCTTTAATTTTGTAACCAACATTTTTTTTTGCTATGATGCACAGTTTTTGAGATAAAAGCGAAAATCCAAAAAAGAAGGCCTTTTGGTAGGGCAAAAAGGGGACACGGCACCTCGAGAGAGGGGCACTTTTCTGTTTCATACAACTACAACCCCAATTAGTGTTTTCCCCAAGTTTCGAAACTTTATAAATTTTTTCCTCCATTTTTTCCTAATTTGACTGGACTAAAAACACTTTTCTGCAGAATGAATATAAAAATTCAAATGACCATTTTTTTTTTTTTTTGTGCATTAACATTTAACGAGAGGAATAAAAATATTCATTTTCCTAAAACGAACAGGAAGAAAGATTGCATTTGCATTTTTACCGAATAAACGATAAAAATGATGAAAACAAACAAATTCCAAAAATATCGAAATCTTTTCCGAATAAACGATCAAACAATCCACTTGATTTGTCTTGATACTTACGGAACGTAACTATTCAATGCATGTCTATGGAAAAAAATTCCATGTATTTTAAACATTAAGGCCATTCAAATATCTTGAAAGTTTTATACGCACTTAAAAGACGATAATGTAAACAAGGCACGGAAAGGCAATGGCTTCCTATGGACAAGTCTGGAAGATTTTGAGCCCCCAAAACACAGACTGGCAATAGCATACTAAGGACAGGTCTGTTCACTAGTCTTGGTTCAACCCTTTCCGAACAGACGCCGAGTTTTGCAGAAGTTACTACAGCGCCGTTTCTCGAATTACCTTGGAGGATAGGAGAATTTCACTGCTCGGCCTAATCTAGAAGTTTTGAAAGTCACATCGCCATCCATATTATTTTTCTCTAAATGTTAGAACGCATACAAAAGTATTGCATATTATATTTTGCTCATAACTAATTTCAACATCAGAAGTGGAAGTTATTGAATAAAAATTAGTTCTTAAAAATGAAAAATAAGTATTCCCTTTGACGAATTACTATGGAATTTAAATTGTCTTTTATTTTTAAAATAAAATAAGAATTCATATTTAAAAAAGTCATATAGAAATAAAAAATCGTACTCATTATTTAAAAAGCATTTTTATGTGTCGTATCGGTGATTGAAGTGCGGATACACTTTGAAAACACGTACTATCATCCTCATCATTCGATTCTTCGCCATATGATATAAAGTCCAAGAAAATATACTATCCTCGGCACTTTAATTAGAAGATTTCTACTCTACGAGAAAAAATTTCTTGTTTCGTTTTAGCCATCTTTTCTTCGCATTTAAATTTCTGACACCAGATCATACAAATACTATTGTAGAACAATCCCAATAAACGTCTGACAAATAAAAATGAAGTAAGAACAGAAGTGTTACCGACTGCAAAAAAGGGGAGGAAACACTGTTAACATAATATGGTGCTAATTCAGCCGAGATGCAGTTAATTGAAGGCTGTAGTTAGGTAGTTAACATTTTACCATAATATGGGGCTAATTCAGCAAAGGCTGCAGTTAATTCAACTGCAGCCTTCCTATGGAGAAGCGTTGAACCATGATTTAGGGCTTAAAGTGATCAGTGAAACCAAATCATGGTGAAACGTTTTTACGTAGAAAGGATTCAGCAAATTTTGCTCCAATGTATGGTAAAACGTTCTAATACTTCTATTAATGGTGTACTGCAAAGCATTCATTAACCATATATTCATCTGTTTACGTTACCGAAACAATTCCTCAAACTTCTCCTTGAAACTAGAATACAAAATGTATCCCTGAAGGTAAATAACCACCGAAAAAAATATAGTGATATCGTTATAGGAAAAAAACGTCATCTTTTATTTAAAATAGAAATCACTGCTCTTAAAAACGAGTATACGTGGCAGACGTCTCCACTCTCCCCACGTATAACCGTTCGCCCTTCGCCGTCCTTTTCGGTAAGTTTCCTCTGAACACTTGGACGCGACGCTCGTCCGGAAAGGGTTAAGGCAGTTCAAAAGAAAAACAGTTAAAATAAATAAAAACTTTGTGAAAAGACACACATAAACTGATACTTATAACACGATTACGATCATTCCGACTGCGAATTTATTCAGTCTTCATCAGTCAAAGCTCTTCGTCTCACAAATCAGTGGGAACTGAAAAAAATAAACAAACAAACATTATTTGTTTATTTTTTTGAGATCATAATTACCCAACCAACTATTATTGTTATCAGTATCATTTTATTTATTTAACGTATTAAGTTTTTATTTATTTTAATGTTTAACACCAGTAATTTTGAGTGTTTTTTCTGCAACAGAAACAGTTGCTGGGACATCGTCCAGGTTTTTTTTTTTTTCAGTAACACATGCTTTACAATAGAGAAATGTAAACCACATGACTGCAGATGGACTTCAATAAAATAATTTCCCCCGATTGTCGTACTTCCACCAGGAATATGAATAAACCAATAAAAAACAAAATTACACAATTCCGTTCACTAAGAATAGGTTGTGAAAAATCAATGGGGTTATTATGACCATAAAATAAAAAAGATTAACTAAAAAAAGATTTTTTTTATAAAAGCCAAGAACAACTCCTGAATTTAAATAAATTATAAATATATTTTTTTATACAACTTAGATTGCCTGAAAAGTTTTTACATTGTGTCAAATAGCATTAAATACAAAATAGGGATGTAACGAATACTCTGCCACTATTCGGTATTCGGCCTATTCGGCTGTTTTGCCCAATATTCCGTGGGCCGAATATTCAGTTGGCCGAATATTCGGTAAGCCGAATACTGAACAGGTATTCAGCCGAATAGTTGTAGCCGAATAGTTCGACATACTTAGATGAATAATTTCAGAACAAAGAGAGAAAAGGATATTTTAAATGCATTTACATATAATATTGCTTAGTTACTCGTATAGTTCAATGTGTTAATCGCATATAATAAAATATCCTAAGTCACTGAATTTCAAACTGAATGAAACATATTCTAAAGTATTTAATAATATTACAGAAATGCAGACTTTTCTACCTGGTGACACTACTTGACTTGGTTTTCTAATTTCTTTATAGGGTTGGGGTAGGAAGAATTTTTTCAGATGCTCAATTACAAACATAATGTTGAAAAGCTGCCAAATATGTTTTGCTCAGAGGCTGTAAAGCCTAAAACATGATGTGATTTTGTATAGTTACCAGATTAATCACATTTACCACACCATGTTTATTAAATTATGAATATCTCAAAACATAATTATGCAGTTATTGGTATTTAACTTAAACTGCATATAAAGATATTTTCATGACCAACATTTTTTAGTTTTACAGATAATACACTGTTGTGTGTTTTTAAGTTCTTATTAATAATTAATTTTAATTAGTCTTTTTAGTATTTAATTTCAAAATTGAAAAGTTATATTTTATTTGCAATTAAAATGAAATTTTTAAAAATTTAATCTTCGTCTGCGAATATTCGGTATTCGGCCTAAACTATGTGCTGAATCCTGGGTATTTGGCCTGAGATATTGGCCGAATATTCAGTATTCGGCTATTCGGCCAAGTAACTATTCGTTACATCTCTAATACAGAACAGTCAAATTTGCTTAGTTAAATTTCTATATTTTGTTAGTTTTACAGTTATTACTGTCTTAAAAATACTTAAATGTTTAAAGAAACCTATCACAAAATATGTTTTATAAGCTTTAATGTTTGGGCAAATAAAACTTTGTCAGAATATTTAAAAAATGAACTGGTCATAATTATCCAACCTATTATTTTTTTAAATTGATTATAAAAAGAACTCATACTAAAAAAAAAAAAAAAGGAAGAAAGAAACTTAGTGCTAAACATAAATTTTCAGTTTTAATAAAGATATAGAGTAAATAATTCTGTACATATCTTACCGTCTGGCCAAACTTCAGATTCTTTATATGACTGTATTTCATGCAACTCATATTTGAGAGGTTGGATATTCTGATATTGAAGTTTTATGCATTTTGACTCTGGATATAATTCATTAGACCAATGCAAAAGAACAGCACTATCATCATTTGAAACTACAAATATATAAGAAAAATGTTATTTTACAATAAATAAAACAAAAACAGTAGACAAAGCGATAATAAAAAGTAAACTAATGCAAGTTGCATAGTTTTTTGAAATTATAAAAAATTCTCAAGAGCTGAAAAAAAATTAAGCAAACGAAACTGAATTTGTTGCATAGCTGTTAGTTATTGAATTTAAAATACAAGCTTTGACTTTTCTACAAATTTGAATTCCATTTTAGGTATGACGTAAACTGAGAGTGCTTTTTTTCGTGCATCAAATAAAATCCTCCAAATATATTAAAATAAAACGTTAGCGTGTTAAATATTGAGTACTTTCATTAAAAAGCATTTTTCAAATACTCTCTTTTAAATTTAATATTCATTTTAAGTTTTTTTTCCTTTAACTTTCTTCTGCAACTTTGAATGACCTCTTGACGTTAAAGCTTCTCTACTTATTATAAAAGAAGGTGTCTGTGTGTGTGTGTGTCTGTCGGCAGCGTTACGGACAAACGGCTACACCTAGAAACACCAAATTTGGTACTCGGGAAGATGTAAATATGTAGTTGTGCACCTCGAAGCGATTTTTTCAAAATTCGACCTAGATTTTTTTTTTATTTTATGTTTTATGCGATTTTTGGCATTTTTTCTCACCTAATTCGTAATAACGGCGGAAATTACGCTCGCAGCAAAACGGCATTTGTATCATCGGATAGAAGAAGAAATTTTCTTTTAAAAACAGTTTGTTCTGAATACGTAACATGATTTATCGATTTTTAGGAATTTTTTTACTAAACATCTGCTTCGTGATTTTTTTTCGTAAAATAATTTTAAAACTGTCGCATCTTGAATTCTATCCGTCATAACTTTTAGATATTTTGACAAATCGTGAAACATACTTTTCTCCCTCTTTTAAAATAAAAACGAAAAAATTATGTAAATTAGATGATTTTTTACGAATTTTAATGCAGCCTAATGTTTAGAATTTAATAGCATCAACGCGATCTTAAGCCATTCATTACATTGCGATCACGGCACGAGAATTTATGTTCGGTTGTTGCCACAGAAAGGATAAAAAAAAGGGTTTTTTCAACCAATCGAGTTTTTAAATGGAATATCAGAATTTCAATTCGCAAGTGAGGATCTATGACGTCAAATGCTTTAAGATACGTAAAAATTACGCCATAATTTTAACTCATTTATTCCAGCTCTATTTTCAACACAGGGAGACGATATTTTGATTAAAATTTACTGTAGAAATAAACTAAGAAATTCACGATTATTATTATTAGAAGTGGTATTTTAATCCGGTGCTTATTTAAAAATTGAAATGTTTTCACGGCGCTGAAAATGTTCATTTTAAAAGTTACAAAGTTCGTTTCAAAGCGCGATATATTAAAATTTTTCTATTTACTATTTTTGGCATTTAATTTAGCACAGGCGTTGCCTAACATACGCATGCAGGTTGCGAGTACAGTTTTATTTTAACGTTGAATTACGTTCCTCCATAAAGGTCCAACGCAAAGTTTTAATGATACCGTTTGAAAACAATTACGCGAAATATCGAAATTAACTCCTTCAATCTACCGGGGTATCCTTTACAGCAGTCAAACAGTGACGTCATAAATTTAAAAAAATGCGTGAAATTTGTAAACTCTGCAACTCTAACGCCCTGTCACAATTAAAATGGGAATAAGTAGCTCCTCGAGATTACACAGTTTGATGTTTTTCAGGAGACAGGACTATGGAGGATATAAAAGATATCGCTATTATTAGATACATGGATATTTAAAATGGCACCCCTTGGATATTTTCTCCCCACAGTAAGATGAAATGCTTTGCGGCGCTAAATACGCCAATCTTATAAAACTATGTATAAATTAAATATATATGGAGAGTTTCCTTAATGGCAACCATTATGTGAAATGATTATTATTTATGCTAATGCGTAAATTGCAAAGAATCGCCACAGAATCACAAGATCCCATTGAGGCCAAATAATCTAAGCTGTTTCTTTTAAGGGAGCCTTGAAGAGGGAGAAACGAGTATAGATAGTATTAATGTACGTAATAGGTAGTATTATTAGATTTGTAAAGATAATATGAATAAATCGCAATGTACCACGTTAATAAATATTTCATGAAATTAAAAGTGTTTATCCATTTTCAACGGTTGTCTTACACCAACTAAATGAAAAGTAATTCTAATTTGCGTTAATATATCCCGCAGTCATTTCAACAGAGGAGATTACTTGAACTTTTTTAAAAATGAAATTCTGTTTTGTCACATGCAGATATGATTTTAGTAGTAAAATATTCCCTTCTTCCCGTATGAAGAGCGGGTGCACAGCTATTTCAAAAACATCTCTTGAAAATAGCATAAATGAATTCAGAAGACCTCAAAACGTGTAAATACACCAAAATCTCGAAGTCGAATTTTTTCATGATTACAATACTTTCCTTATATGGAATACATGTTCGGAAAGAAATAAATGGTGCTCCATTTCATGTAGTGTCTTAGGTATTTAATGCTACAACTTGAGCCTAAAAAACAGTATTATGTAGAAATAAGACATTTTGAAAGCCAGTAGTTCTCTGCAAACCATTAAGCTTTCCACTTTTTTGATAGTGAATGACACTGACGTAGTTTTTTGAGTCATTATACTGCAATGATCAGGTTAGTACTCATGACACAAACTTTACATTAAGGGTCAAATAATTTTGCTCTTTTTTTTTTAATTCCACATCACGAATAATTTCGAATTACTCATGTAAGGAAAATTTTCGTTTCCTACCGTGCGAAGAACGGGCACGCAGCTAGTATTAACTAAAAGAAAGTATTAATTTTGAAAATATAAAAATGTCTGTTGGCAATTTTACTCAGTAGTTTGTACCTCTAATTTCTCTAGACTTACATTCATTAACTAAAGATCATGCATATGTAATAAATGACAAGTTAAGTATAAAAGGTACAGAATTTTATTGTATCGGTTAAAATTTGTGGGCGATTAAATCCGATTAAAAACAAAATTTAAATTTTTCTATGGTCCCCGTACAGAAAAATTCCCAATTAGTAAAATGTAATGAAAATCATTAATTAGGTGATTGATAAAAATTAAGCATTTTATCCTAAAAAGTGTCGGAGATATGAAAATAAACAAATACTGATTTAAGCCATTTTTCAAAGACATTCGAAGAGAAAAATAGCATCGAATGTGATCGCACTTCAGAGATCGTACCTAAATTACGAAAGCAAACATTTATTGCATAAATAGATAATATTTTTGCTATCATTTGTAATGTAACATTCTCATTTTTAACTATACCTCTGAGACTCTTCAGGATGAAATGCTGAAACTATGGACATCACCTATGAGGCACATTTTACTAAGTTATTTATTTTTTCTTTTTGGGAGGGGGTGGGATGGGGGATGGAGTATAGAACTTTAAATATCGAATTTATTTAGACTTAATCATCTTAAAATTTTTATCGATACCATAGAATTCTGTACACGTTTTTTAGACTTAGTAATTTATTGTATATGTCGTTGATCAATATTTCTGGCGCAAAAGCCTAGATCAGTGCTTTTGGGAACTCTGTATATATATATTTATACACTGAAGAGCCAAAAAAACTGGTACACCTGCCTAATATCGTGTAGGGCCCCCACGAGCACGCAGAAGTGCCACAACACGACGTGGCACGGATTCGATCAATGTCTGAAGTAGTGCTGGAGGTAACTGACACTATGAATCGTGTAGGGCTGTCCATAAATCAGTAGAAGTAAGAGGGGGTGAAGATCTCTTCTGAGCAATACGTTGCAAGGCATCCCAGATGTGTACAATAATGTTCATGTCTGGGGATTTTCGTGGCCAGCGGAAGTGTCTAAATTCAGAAGAGTGCTCCTAGAGCCACTCTGTAGCAATTCTGGACGTGTGGGGTGTCGCATTATCCGTCTGAAATTCCCCCAAGTCCGTCGGAATGCACAATGGACATGAATGGATGCAGGTGATCAGACAGGAAGCTTACGTACTTGTCACCTGTCAGAGTCGTATCTAGACGTATCAGGGAACCCATATCACGCCAACTGCACACGCCCCGTACCATCACAGAGCCTCCACCCGCTTGAACTCTCCCCTATCGACATGTAGGGACCATGGATTCATGAGGTTGTCTCCATACCCGTACATGTCCATCAGCTCGATTCAATTGGAACCGAGACGCATCAGACCAGGCAACGTGTTTCCAATCATTAACAGTCCAATGTTGGTGTTGACGGGCGCAGGCGAGGCGTAAAGCTTGGTGTCGTGCAGTCAACAAGAGTACACGAGTGTGCCTTCAGCTCCAAAAGCCCATATCGAGGATGTTTTGTTGAATGGTTCGCACTCTGACACTTGTTGATGGCCGAGCATTAAATTCTGCAGCAATTTGCGGTAGGGTTGCACGTCTGTCACGCTTAATGATTCTCGTCAGTCGTCGTTGGTCCCGTTCTTGCATGATCTTTTCCGGCCTCAACGATTTCGTAAATTTGATGTTTTACCGGATTCCCGATATTCACGGTACACTCATGAAATGGTCGTATGTGAAAATCCATATTTCATCGCTACCTCGGAGATGCTATGTCCCATCTCTCGAGTGCCTACTATAACACCACGTTCAAACTCGCTCTTAAATCTTGATAACCTGCTATTGTAGAAGCAGTAACCTATTTAACAACTGTGCCAGACACTCGTTGTCTTATATAGGCGTTGCGGACCGCAGCGCCGTAGTCTGATGGGTTCCATATATCTTTATTTGCATACGCATGGCTGTACCAGTTTTTTTGGCTCTTCAGTGTATATATATATATATATATATATGTATAGGTTGTGCCCAGTAAAGGACATACTGATTTCAAAAATACATAGATCGAAAGCAAAGATCAAGAGAGGGATAGGCGAACTGCATATTTATTACGAAAGCAGCAAAAATTTGGTACAGGAATTTTGAAAATTGTAACAAAAGTTACCATCAGATGACACTTCAAGCTGCAATCGCATTACAACCTCCTTAATGCAGCTTCTGCAGTATAAGTAGGGTTTCGATGGTCGGAGTGATCAGTTCTAGCTTTGAATCTTGAAAGGAGATTTGGGAAAACGTATGCTTAAATAACATGTGTTTCTACTGGAATATCACAAGTTAGAATACAGCCCAACGGCAACAAGGCACAGTTTTCAGAAACGATTTAATGTTTCTCAAGGCCCTTCTGCGATGTATATTCGCTCGCTCTTTATCAAATTCCAAAGGACAAGCAGAGTGGGCGATGAACTAAAATAATGTTGGTCGTAAACAAACAGTAATTACTCCTAAAAATGTTGCCACAGTTTCTGGAATTATTAAAAATTTCCGAGAGGATCCCGTTTGCAGAATTACAGTTGAGTCTCGATTAAAGCGTTAAAAAATAATGAGGAACTGTCTAATCCTTCCAAAATTCAATGACATCAAGCCATACCCAATGGAATTGAGCAACAAAGGTTGGATTTTTTAACACGATGCTTACAATCATAGAGATATGAATACAAGTAGATGGCATTAGCTATCTTAGCATTGAACGGAATGAAGAAACGGTGTTGGCCTAAGTATGGCAGAACATTTAGTTGGTTTCTTTTTAAATAATAGTGAAAGATGCACGATTTTACCGATTAAAATGTAAATATGCACATTATATGTTACAATAGTTCTAAATACAAAACCTCAGCATTCTGCAGTTAAAAGTTTTACAATTATGCTAAATACGTAATTATTCTTGGCGCCAACTTTGGTGACATTACTTTTTTAAAATTGGAACTGTCAATATAGAATGACACAGTCATATTGCAATGTGGTCTAAGCAATAGGACGGATCGGTTACAGTTTCGGCTTCACTATCAGGTATCTAATGTCGTCTCTTTGTATTCGTATCTCTATAATTGCAATGACTGATCGTGATGAATTTGAAGTAGGGTGCATTCGGTTTACAGTGAGTACTTTTTTCCCCA
>JAWZYV010002103.1:0-16748 GCA_038373885.1 Cheiracanthium punctorium
TCTGATTCAACTGATAGACTTCAATCCATAATTTAGGTTTGAGGAACTATATAAAATGCAAGTTATTTCTGAAAAAAATCTCGCCCTTAAAAAATATATGTATATCGTATACAGATGTTAATAGATTCGTATAACGTCCATTACAAACATATCCTTACAATGGTTTTGAGTTAATGGAAGCAAAAGAAACTAACAAAACACTGGCTCAAATATTAGGTCTCAAAAACTAGAAGAGCGCTGTCGATTTGGCCCACATATTTGTAACACAACAGACTTTCTTTGTGTACCTTCAAAGATTATTTCCAATATAGGTTATTTTTAATTAATTCCAGACGTGGAAAACAAATATGCCACAAAATTTACCTAGAAAAGGAAATTTCAATTTTTTTTTTTTTTTTTTGTATAAAAATTTTTGAAATTTTCTTTTCTTCATCATAATATGAAAAATGCTAACTAATGGATATTTTGTGATAAGTACATAGGGCCATAAGTTTTCAAAAAGTTTTAATTGCTTATTTATTGATCCACGCGTCTTCTCCGAAACTTAGCGTAAATACGGGTTAGGACCCCTTAGAAAGACCCCCCACGGAGGGCACCCCACCCATCAGCCTAGAGCCCACGCGTAGCTAATCGGCCATAATCCAACAAACAAACAAACCATTATCATTGAGTTATAAGAATGGAAAATAAGTCTTGAACACTTTTTATTGTTACACAATTATGATATAGATATCATAAAGGATATTTAGCTTAAAAAATTATTATTGCAGCATATATAAATTTAATACAATAAATCGAGAGATTTGGGAGGCCCTTGTTTTTCAGGGGCCCCGAAGTAACCCAGTGCCAGGGGGCCCCATCTAAATATGATCAGCTCTGGACCTCTCTTTCCTCCAACGTGTCGGGAAAAAACATTATTTCCGATAGTAAATATGACAGTTAAACAATTACGATAGGATCGTGCTAAAGCACATTAGATATTTCTTGGATTGTGACGTCATGAGAAGAGAAATCTCGATTTATTTGCTACCGAAAGCTTTTCGGTAGTAGGGTGGTAGAGCCCCAGATCACTGATCTGCTCCAACGGTAAAATCACTCGTTTCTTAGGCATATCGCTTCTCTAACCCACAAGATTTGACCGTGATGTGTACGTGTATTCACATCTGCTGTCAATTTTCAGAAGAGCTACTGGTTTGGAATGCGTTTTTTTTTTTTTGTTTTTTGTTTACTTTACTTCCGGGAAAATGCTAGAAAATTTTATTAAATAAGCGAGGAGGTAAAAGAGGTATCACTTACCTCCTTCAAAGGCGTAAGTCCGTTTAACTCCTCCGTCATCCCGCTAAATTAGCTGGAACGAAAACTGGAATACACGACATTATTAATTGTATATATTTTAGTTTCGTGCTCTTGAATGAGTACAATATATTTATTTTCCGTCTAGGTTATACAATATACATTTTAAGAGGAATATCATGTTTACAAAGATTGAATTTTGGCTGGTCGGGATGTCGACCGCTTAGCAGCAGCGCATGGAAGAGAGTGACTTGAAAGTACAGCATGCATGCGTTCTTGCCCCCACGGTTCCCAGGGGCCCCATAGCACGTGTTAAGTAAGGGGCCCTCGTTTGGGTAATTATCACATGCAGATCCATACGTCTACATGTGCGGACATCGACGCGTGCAGGAGAAACTGGGTCAGGGAAAGAGTTCGAAAGTTTCATAGTTTTATATTTCCCAACAAATTTTTGGACAGGGATCTGGGTCCGGTCGTTTATAGAGGTTTGTGTGGTCTCTTCTAGAGGATATTTTAACACTGAGTAGATAGGGTAAAAAATCGGTGCCTTAAAAAATGGATCGTTGATGGAGAAGGACGCTTAATGGAGGTGGTCAGTCATAGAAGTTTCACTGCATTTGTAATAAAAAATGATAAGTTTTAAATTGCTTGAAGTTCGATCAATGGTAAAATTTTTCGCATTAATTTATTTGTGGGATCTTTGCAGTCCTTCTATTTTTCGATTAAGGGGATGGTGGACACCCAAATCATCAAAATTGGCCCCAAAAAATGTGTTCTTTCTTTTTTACATACTAATATTCTACTGTTAAAGCTGAACCATGGAAAAAAAAACGCGTATGTCTACGGCAATTTTTTAAAAAGATGTTAGGGTTTGAAAAAATTAAAAGGGACAGTTAAATGTCCACAAAAAATGCAAACAAACGCGTAAATAAACACGTCACAATTTTTATTGAACGTTTTACAAAATAAGCTAATATTCGAATGAAATTATTTTAAAAATATGTTTTATTAAAGTAAAACCATAAATAAAATTATTCAGAAGAGACGGTATTGAAGATAAATGGAAAATTACACTTTAAACTGTATTTTCTCCAAATCAAGTTTTTTGTGATTTTCTTGCCTTCAAAATGCTCCATGCGACTTAATTTTGGTCGGAATTGTACAAAATTTGCTACAACATTCTTCTCATATATTAAAATAAATCTGTGTATCCTTTTTAAATATGGTCAAAATTTCGATTATGAAATTTCACTTTTATTTACGAAAACTGAAGAATTTCGGGAATGTTTGGTATATATCCATGAAAATATTTCTAAAAAATTAACTACTCGGTCGAATCAAAAACCGATACACAGACTTTTTTAAAATATATTTTTATGCTATTATAAAACAAAATTACTAAAAAAAAGTTAAAATTAAAACGCATGGAGCATTTTTTCGAAACTAAAAAAATAATTAATTTTTAATTAATTACTAATATTTTTTAAAAAATTTTAAATTTTTTCAGTTGTTTATAATGCTTTTAGTTTAATATGTTAAAATACAAAATTTCATAATCCTATCTTATTAAATAAAAAACTTTTTAATGTCCACCATCCCCTTAAAATTAATTTTACAATTCATATAGGACAGGGGCGTAGCCAGGGGTGGCTCATGGGGCTGCAGCCACCCCCGAAGTGAGTAACCGTAGGATATAGAGAAAATTACGTATTTGTTCATAAATTTGGGAGTTCCCCTTGATATCCCCATGGTACATTTGAAAGTTCTACTTCAGAAGCACACAGTGGCACAGTGCTAGCGCTTTGAACTGGGAGACGGAAGATGCCTGCTTCGAAACCAGGTCGCGTCCGCCGACCTATCCGTTCGGAGTTTTCCGTGGTTTTCTCCGAAACTTCGCGTAAATAAGGGTTAGGATCCCTTCGCAAGTCCCCCTCGAAGGGCAATCCCACCCCCGACCTAGACACCCTAGAATGGATAATTGGCCGTGACCTCCATTTCCATTTTCTGCCTGAGAAACTTGAGGTTCAGCTACGGACCTAGACCAAATTAAAAAAAAATCTTTTCTAATGCGTTTTCCCGTCTGCAAAGATTTTAAACTTGATTTATGATTGTTTTTAAAATTTTCATCTATTCTTTTCTTCAATTTATTTTTTTATACGAACGCTTTTAGTCAAAATAAAGGGGAGGATTCCCCCTCCCCACAAGAGAAAATAAGATATATCAATTTTTTAAAGTCATATTGCATTCCAGATTTTGAGTTCTCAGCCACCCAGAAAAAAAAATTCCTAGCTACGCTACTGGTCTAGGATATTATTATACGTACGATAATGCAGTCAGAATGCATCGCTTATTTGCCGCAACAGCATTATACGTAACTCAAAAATAATGATTTTTTTTGTTGGTACCATAGAGACAAGCCCCTCCATGGCCGAGTGGATAAGCTACTCAAAAAATGGTAGAAGGCTGAAGTGTGAAAGTCCCGGGTTCGGGCCCCCATCACGTGGTTGTCGATCAACAGTCTGGACCTTGGGTCGGTTTTCTCCAGATGCAAAGTGAATACGCGTTAGAACCCCTTACAAAGTCCTCTGACCAAGACAATCCCCATCCTGGGCAGATACTCCTCGTGCAGGTTTGCCTAAATACGCACAGCAACAACAACCATAGAGACAACCATAGAGACAACCATAAAGATGTAACCAAGTCAACTTTCAACTGACAGAACGTCACTTCCAAGCTTCTAAAACTCACAGTAACGTTTTGGTGAATATTAAAATTTCTTCATTTTCACTGAACTTCAAACGCGTCTCCTGAAAAATCCTCATTTTTGAGTTATTTAGCATTTATTATTAGCATTAGCTGATTATTAGCATTTTTGAGTTATTAGTCATAATAACTTCAAAAAGTGTTTTATGAATACTCATGTTTTCTTTATTAATATAAAGCTAAATTTGTGTATGTTGTGATATTTAACCTTAAAAGGCTAAAAAAAAAGTGCCAATCGGTTAAATAGAATCGACAAATTCCAGTGGTGTACCATGTCCTGCGGTATAAACTCGGAAATAGACTGACAGACATAAAAAGAAATACACTTGGCATAACTATTGATGTTTTATTGTTCTATTTTTAATGAGCAGCTGTTGTACAGTGTAGAGAATTGACATTTGATTTCTGCGGTCTTGAAAAACTGAGTTCGATTTGAAAAGTTCAATCATTGTAGATTACCCAAAAGGCACTAGAAAAGAAGTTGTTTGGACGGAATGCTTGAACTGTTTATGACGTAAAAACTCGTTGCCAAGTGATCGAATAGAAACAGCGAGATCGAAAGGGATGGTTTATCTCGCAGACGATTACGAATTGCTCATGATGAAGTGTTCTGTGTCTTCTTACACTTCGTCTCACTTATTAGAAAAACGGTGATTCTCGAGATTTGAAGAGCTTTCAGGCATTGTATCGATGGATATTTCTAAGAATACATTTGAATGAAAACGAGATGGCGAGAGATATACTCCAGGTATAAAGCTGAAGTTCAGTTGCTTCTAAGCAGTTAAAACGGCAGCAATCCTTCTTGAAGGATGCTCAGAAAAGAACGTGGAAGATCTTCCCTGGGTTGAAACAACGGTACGATGGTACGTGCTGGATCTTTCTTCAGGCGCCCATGGATTGCTCGGGGAAAAGTTTTTACGGCTCTTTGCAACTTTGTGCTGCTTACAACTGACTCGCTGTCTCGCACATTAGGAAAACGATGATTCCCCGAGATTGAATGAGCTTGACGTCACTGCCCAGACAGCACATAAGCTTAAATCAAGCTTGACATTTCTTTGAATTTGACGTATTAATACAAGCTTGACACTTCAATTCATTTTAAGCCTGCAGCAAGATTGAGAAGTCAATTTGAACAGTCAACCTTGAATACAACTTGATTACAGCTTGAAAAGGAAGCTTGCGGTGATGGCGCCATCTGTCGCTGGACATTAAATAAAGAAAAGTTCGTCAAAGTTGTGTTTTATTTTATTATCGCACAAAACCTGGACATTAGAACACGCAAGGGGAAGGAATGAAGTGTATAAGACCCTCTGAAGTGTAACACGAGCGGAGTTTTAGTTTTATCTACATCTAATTAACATTAGTAATTCCATTAACTAATTAATTAGCCCTAAAATAAATTTTAATATAATTAACGCAATTTAGTTAGTTAAGACTCACAGATCAATAAACAAGAAGTTAGGAGTTTTTGAAAACGTATGGTATGGCCATATATATATGCTTATCACAAAATATCCATTAGTTAACATTTTTTATTTCGTGATGAAGTAAAGAAAATTTAGAACTTTTTGGTGTATCAAGAAAATTTTTTGGAGTGAGAAACTTTGCTCCCATGTCTCGTAATTGCCATTCCTGGAATTTGCGCACCCATGCGCTAATAATACAAACGGACTACAAAAAATATTAAAATCACTTTTAAATACATAGTCTTGTTCTAAATAAGTATAAATAAATAAATAGGTAATTTTTAATTCAATTATAGTATTCATTAAAAATCTTTTATTTTTATGTCGGGAAAATGCAACAGCAAACAAAAATAAGTTAAAATGCTTGCGATAGTGGTATGGGGGCCCCAAAATAACCTCTTGCCCCGGGGCCCCGACCACTTATGATCAGGCTCTGGCCGCCACAAAATAATTTATCATCAGTCATAAATGTACTTGACCATAGAATTAAAAAAAAAGATTCTATATTTCCAAATATGGAAATTCTTCAAAATAAAATACAATTATACTACGAAATTGATTTCAAAATCAGTCGTTTGTCTCGATTTGAGTCGTCGTTTGTCTCATTCGACACAACATGAGTGTTGCGATATTGTAAGTTTTAAAACGTGTGCTGCTGTTAAGTTTATATTATGTTTATTTCCCTATTAGTAGAGTCTCTAAATCACACATAACATTATTTTAATTTTGATGCATCCCATGGAAAAATAAAAGAAACAGATCAACATATCGGCCACTAGACCTCGCCAGAAAACGGCGTGAACAATCACTTCAAACTTTAGTCGTAATAGCCCTACTCAGGTTGGCCGAGTAGTTATGACGCTGGCCTCCCAACCCAAAGATACCGTGTTCGATCCTAGCCACGGACGTTTGATGGTAACAGATTAAGATAACTTGAAATTTCAGCGTAGAGGGGAAAATGCGTGGAAAAATAAAATATGTGGGGCGAGTTCGCCGACCGGCGCCCCGTGTATTTAGGAATTTTTTTTTAAGGAAAAATTTTTAAGCTTGAAATTAAGCTTGCTATGTCAAGCTTAATGCAAGCTGGGCAAATGTAAACTAGAACACTTGATTCAAGCTTGCATTAAGCTTACACGCTTGAAATTTTCAAGCTTAATTCAAGTTTATTGACTTGATAAATCAAGCTTGCTGCAAGTTTGATGCAAGTTTGCTGTGCTGTCTGGGTGGTGATGTAGATACTTGTGAAAACGTAGATTCATTGAAGCGGAATGATCGGTGAAGTGTTTATAGATAAAAGCTCCAGTTCAATAACTTGTAAAACTCATGAACTTACACTTCGTCTCACTTACGATGATTCTCGAGGTTTGAAAAGCTTTTTGGCACTGTATACACTGCAAATTCCCAGCACACATTGGGAACACATTTGGAACACATTTATTGGAAAAAAGTGTTCCAGTTACCTAAAAGTGTTCTTATATGCGTTCCGAATGTGATTCTTTATAAAGGAAGTGTTCCGAAAGTGTTCTGAAAATGTTCTGAAAGTGTTATGCTTAGGATATTTGTTAATCTAAACTTAGGAACACATTTGAGAACAGATTGGGAACACCTTAAGAATAGATTGGGAACACATATTAGGAGCACATTTGAGTACAGATTGGGAACACTGGTGAAATCATTGCTTTCTTTGTTACAACGCTATTGTTATGAGCGAGTAGCCTGGACGGTATAGCATTGGCCTCGAGATCGGGAGGTCCGGGGTTCGAATCCCGCTGTCGGTAAGTGAGAAAAAATAAAATCCAAGTCCACAAATTAATTCTAAAATTCAATAACAAATGACAGCATTAAATTATTGGAATTAACTAAAATTCAATAATTCATTAAAATCAGTTCCAAACTCTAAAAAATTCTATGTCTAATTCCAAAACTAAAAAGTAGTTCTTAAACATAACACCAGATTGCAGCACTAAAAATGCAATAACAAATGGCAGCATTAAAATTAATTAATTAATAATTAAATAAAATAAATGTCCCAATCGAAATATAGCAGACTCCAAATCCAGAAAAAATACAACTCAACCATCCAGGATGGAAACAACTTAACTCCACCCCTTACGCAAATTGCGGCCGCCCCCCTTGATGACGTCACTTCCGCCGCACCTGCGCTTACTTTTTAGAAAGTGTTCTCAAATCTAATCCTAAAAGCATTCCTTAAAGTGTGCTAAAAAGGATGACAAAATAAGTGTCCTAAAAAGTATTCTGAAATGGGTTCCAAACAGTGTTCTCAATGTGTTCCAAAAAGTGTTCTCAAAAAGGGGACAAAATAAGTGTTCCAAAAAGTGCTCTGAAATGGGTTCCGAAAAGTGTTCTACAATGTGTTCCCAAAAAGTGTTCTCAAAAAGGGGACAAATAAGTGTTCCGAAATGTGTTCCAAACAGTGTTCTGAAATGAGTTCCAAAAAGTGCTCTGAAATGTGCTTTTAAAAGTGTTCTCAAAAAGGGGACAAAATAAGTGTTCCTAAAAGTGTTCTAAAATGTGTTCAAAGATTTGCAGTGTATATGGATATTTCTAAGACTCGAGACGAGATGGCCAAAGGAATGCTCCAGGTATAAAGCTGAAGTTCATTTTCTTCTAAGCAGATGATATGGCATCAAAGTCGTGAAGATTGCATTCGTAAAGTTGGAGACTGTTTCTCAAGACTGTCAAAGCTCAATTAGAGTTGGATGGTTCTTAACCCTTTAAGCGGTCAATTTTTTTTACCGAAATGCTTCTAAAAAAGGCATATTTTGAAAGGCATATGATGAAGTAGTCCCGCTCTCTCGCTAGGAAGAAAAGCCCGGATGAAAAGCATTTCAATTACATTAACAAGCCACGCTATCTGTTGAAAAATATTAATACTAAATAGTCTCTTCACAATAATGAAATATACGGGCAAATCAGAAAAGGAAAGGAGAAAATATCGATGCCCGTACGCTGTACGGGCAAACCAGTTGAGGCCAATTTTGAGTAGCACGTACACTGTACGGGCAAACCGCTTAAGGGGTTAAAGGCAGATGCATCGATGGTTGGCAGGCAGATGGACTTCGATGGTTGTTAAAGTCTTCCGTTTAGGATTGAATAGTTACAGTACATACAGCTGCTATGGTACTTTGGTGGTGAATTATCGTGACTATTGAGGAAGAAGTCTACCGAGTAGATTCAGTTTGTGATGTGTGATATGTTGTTAGGTGGTGCAGTGTGTGAATTGTGACTATTGAGCATTAAAATGTGTTTGTTAAATATTGTAAATCTTTAAATTGGAGGGGTCTGGGTGGTTTGGGTGACTATGGATTTGGTCGGATGCAGGAGAGACGAAAGAAAAATTTACGGATACGTCGGAATTTCTTTTTTCGATACCTAATATTGGAAAAGTCGTTAAGTGGGAGAACAGGTGGTAAACAGGTGGTATGAATCGTGGAGTATAGTGTGGTCATGTGTATAGTGGAAATGAGAGAGTTTATTACAACGGGTGAAGGTGGGGATGGGATTCTTGTGATTTTCATGTATCTGGCGTATTCAGGAAAATCCGGCATGGGTTTTATTCCTCTAATATATAATATTGCTTCGGGTGTGGGTCTGCTGAAAGAACTATTACCTGTTGTGTATGATGAGATGGAATGTGTGTCAATATTACATGTTGTGTATGAGGAAATAGAATGTGTGTCACTATTGTCTGTGGTTGGTGTTGTACTTTCTACCGGGGACTCCTCCTCCTTCACCAATGGCACACCCGAGACGACAGCGGGGGACCGAACAAAAACAAAACGAAACAAAAGTTTCCGTACGAAGAAATACAATATAATAAAAGCTCCAAAGAACAGCAAAAAGGACGCCATACTTCGAACAAGGTCTGATATAGACTGAAGTCATTTGCTGAAATTCCTTTACTTTACATTGTTATGTGAACAATGCCAGAATTTAAAGCATGCACTTTGATTGGTGCCTCGTTTTAATCTCCTTTGTTTAAAAATCAACAATGTAACAATATAATGAACTAGTTTTATAAAAAAAACAACAATAAGAATATTGATGAAAATGAAAAACTTTACAGAATATTGACATTATTAACTGTTCCAAAATGCAATCCAATAAATCTAATTTTTAAAGCTTTTCTTATCAGAAAGAGCTTTGATTATCAGTTCGTTGCTTTCATCGGGATTTTCTCTCAGGAATACTTGCTATTTGACAGTCATGACAATATTTAACATATTCTTGGCGAAGAAGTCAGTGGCCTGCTTGAAGAGGTCGGTTTCTCCGTGCTGCAAAGCGAGAGCGATGACATCACAAAAATTGTCAACATCCAGGTGACTCTTGATGAAAGTCAAGCACTCCGACTTTAAGTCCTGGACGTCGTACTTGTACCCTGCTCTGTAGAGGCTGCACATATTCTGCGAGGTGATGCTGCCGACATTCCCGCAGTACAAGAAACGCAAGAAGTCAGAAAAGTGTTCAGGTTCACAGTCCTTAATGTCTATCAGTCTGGTGTTCCTCTCTTTCATGTGGCTGAGCATGGACGCGAATACAGAGGAACGAGCTTTCAGAATGGCTCGGTGGGCTTGAAACTTCTGTTCTTTGACCTGAAGAGTCACGTCACAGCCCTCCTTATTCAGGAGTATTTTTTCAAAATCACAAAGAGTTTTGGTTTGAGAAGCACAGCATACAGTGGTCTGCAAGGCAACATCTTTCCCAGCACCTGAAAAAAAAAAAATACAGTTGTAGTTTTTCATGAACTATCTTCGGAATGTTTAAGGCTGTTTAAAAAAGCTGTCATATGGCTTATTAGATTCAATGAGAAACATGTGAGTGAAAGAGTGAGTACCAGGGGCGCACACAGGATTTTTGGCTGAGGGGGGGATCCAACTTTTAGGGATGCTCCAGATTGTCAAAAACGGTGATGAAAGAGCTCGTTTTCATTAGATGGAATTCATCAAAACTCGTCTCATCCAGTTCCCTAAGAATACACTACATAGTACAATAGGAAGCAAAGTAATAGTTATTCAGTTTTGAGAACAAGATGGTGTTTCATTTCGCTTTCATTTCGTTTTTGAAAGCCGGGGAAAACGAGAAAAGAATTTCTTTTTTTATTTATTATAACTGAAACTATTGCTACCTTTTTTTTTTTGAATTAGTTTATTTACTATAGATATATAGGATAGTAATCAATCGAAAAAGAAATATCAAAGCCGATGGGGGAGGGGAGGGTCCAGACCCCCTGGACCCCCACCTTGCGTGCGCCACCCCAAGAAAGTTCTGACTTTCTTGGGTGTAAGAAATACATTGATTTGTTTATGCAGTGATGGCGGACCTTCTTGAGAAGTAGGGCACATTTTTGCATCATATTTTTTTAGCTCGTGTGACAATGTGTGTTAGAAAGGGGGAGAGGGAGTTTGGTTAAGAACTGTATTTTTTTTTTTTTTTTTTTTTTTGTTCATTTTTAAAATTCTCTGAAATGTTTGCGTTTTTTCCTTGCTCCACAACTTTTGCTTTTGCAGGTGAAGAGCTAAAGAAAAAGATTGGCCTCAAAAAATGTGGGATGATACCATTAACTGCCGCACCAGGTTACACTCCTCCCCATCGGTAGTCACTCCTGCACTGAGTATTTAAAGAAACATGTCCACGGAGTTGGAAAATTCCGAAGAACCTGATGAGCTGACTTAAATTTCGAAAATCGAATTATTTTAGAAGAAGTAATAAAAAACTGAAAAAAATAAACCGAATGGTTGCCAGATTTGGCATAAAATCATTCATTCCTTTGAAATAAAGCAGTTCCAAGTATGTAGTATCACGTGAAATTGTCAAACATGAAGTAGAAACACACCCATTTTACGCCAAAATAAAAACTGCATGAAATAAGTAACTCAAAATGTGTTACACAAAGTTTACAATTTTCAAATAGTAAGTTCGCTTAGGCAACAGGAGTTTAGAATTAGTGATTATTCGTTTTTCCAAAACAGAATAACTAATTGTAACTGATTTTAAAAACGCCATCTTGGCATTAGGTACGATCTAGCAAGATGGTATCTTTCCAAGCAGGGTGAATCTAAACCGCGAGTTCAAAAATGTTAGAACCCAATATCTTGAAAATGAAAAATAATTAAAATGCAGATTATTTTGAAGCCGGTTCGGTCCAGCTGGAGTATTTGCAACCAGTAGAAATATTTGGTGGTGTTAACTATGCCATTATAGCAGCTATAGTACATTTTGGATATTTGCCAGCGCGGCGAGATGATATAATTCGTGGTGCTAAATACGCCAATCTGCAAATGATTATGAATATGAAAATATGGATAACGGTTTTCCGGGAACCTTAAATGAGCAGTAATTATAGGTTGCGAGCATGTGTAAATCGCCAAATAATGAAAAGTCGCCGTTGGTGGCAAGCTATCCTAGCTGTTATGTAGTTTTTATCAAAGAAAACCAAAGATGTACTGTATTAACTATACATATACGCAAGTCGCTAAAATATGAAAATTCCCCATAATTGGCTAATACGCAAGGTGTTCGATGGGTTTCACATAATTAAAAATAGTGCGAAGTTCAAATTTTTCTGTTCCAAGTAACATGCAAGAACCAAGCAATGAGTAGCTCGATAACATTCCATCTGTCGAACCTTTGGGTTTTGTTTGATGAAATTATGCCTTTTTTACTAATAAGCCTTATTAGGTGCGGAATGCCTCATACAAAAAGCGAGCGTAGGGAGTCTATGGGCCTTGGCCCCTAGTGTATTTAAATTTCGTAATAATCCATGGAGTTAATTACTTTTGGTGCATTCGGGGGAGGAAAAAAATAAGACAAGTGAAAAAATCTTAGTGGTAGTGATTAGAGTTTGTCTGATCAGAATACTCGAGAAAACTCCGTCACTTTTTTTCCTTTTTCTAATTGAGCAGTACAAGCTCATGTCTTATGTCATTAAATACAGATTCAAAATGGAAAACTTTAAAATATAATGGCAGTAAGAATTGTTCAAAATTCAATCCAATAAATATAATTCTTTAAGCATTTCTGAACAGAGAGACCTTTGATTATCAGTTCGGTGCTTTCATCAGGATTCTCTTTGAGGAACGCTCGCCATTTCGCAGTCTTGGCAATGTTTAGCATATTCTTGGAGAAGAAGTCAGTGGCATGCTTGATGAGGTCGGTTTCGCTATGCTGCAAAGCCACGGTGAAGACGTCACAGAAGTTATCAACATCTAGGTGACTCTTGATGAAAGTCAGACATTCCGACTTTAAGTCCTGGACGTCATACTTGTCTCCTGCTCTGTAGAGACTGCACATATTCTGCGAGGTGATGCTGCTGACACTCCCGCAGTACAAGAAACGTAAAAAGGCAGGAATGTGTTCGGGTTCACAATCCTCTATGTCTATCAGTCCGGTGTTCTTTTCCTTAATTTCATGACTGATCATGGAAGCGAGTACTGAGGAACGAGCTTTCAGAATGGTTCGGTGGGCTTCAAACTTCTGTTCTTTGACCTGAAGGGTCACATCACAGTCCTCCTTATGCAGCAGTATTTTTTCTAAATCACAAAGGGCTTTGTTTTTCGGTGGACCACCTACAGCGGCCTGCAAGGCACCCTCTTTTCCAGCATCTAAAAAAAAAAAAAAAAAGTAGTTGTAGTTTTAGAAAGGCTATCTTTAGAATTTTTAAAGCTGTTTGTAAAAAAATCTGACGTTGACATCACGTGACTTCCTTGTACGTCTATTAAATCATTTTCGGTGCACTTCATGTAAACTTATTTTGTTTGAAAGAGATAAAATACTGCAATAGCACTACGGTTTAGTGATTTCTAGCCAAATATTTCTGATAGCGCCAAGCTGGGTTCAATTTGAAAGATTTCTTTTTGACTCTTAATTGGGCGATACTTCGCCAAAAGCCAACAAACTTGAGACAGTTAGCAAGATTTTGGTCATAGCCAAAGTAGTGATTTATCACAAACTTTTAACGAATTGAAGGTGTCTATAGACCTTAATATACTGAAAGTCTTTTGGGTAACCCTGTAAATAAATTACTGAGTTAATTGCAACCAAAAAATAGATGCACCATTAGATGTTACACTAGTTCTAAATACAAAATTCCAACATTTTACCGTCAAAAGTTTTAGAGTTATTTACTTAGAGTGATTATTTTTTGCGTTAAATTTGTCGATATTTCGGCAAAACTCACAAAGATTGATGACAAATGGCGAGATTTTGGGCATGGACCAAGCAATGACTGACTACAGACATAATGTATTGAAGATGTCTATAGACATTAATGTATTGAAATTCCTTTGGTTGGTCCAGTAAATAAACTCTCCAGTAGATTGGAACCAAAATAATCCTCTCAAAATTCAAAATTTCTATTTGCTCGCTTCAAAATTTTTTTAGGGCGTAGTAACTTTCGCTTTAAACAAAGGATTTGTATCAGGATCTAAATCTAATTCAAACGCAAGTAATATATCTCTCCTCTTAAGCGGTCTGCTGTCGCCACACCTCGCAAGAATTTCCTAAGGCTAGCAGACCCCGGGCATATTAATAGCCAATAAATGCACCTCTTTTGGAACATGTGATACTTTATAGAACACGTGATCCGAGGTTATATAGTTTGAAACGCAGCTCAGAGCTGAGCCTTTTCGTGACTTCATTTGCCATGTAAAGCTGTGTGAACACAAAATATCAGGTTGTAACGAAAGTTTTCCGCCAGATTTGCATGGGTCAGCTCATGAGGTACCGAGCGATTGACCTTATGTATCAAGTATATGCGATGCTTAGCGCGAGTAATGGACATGGCACTAAAGTCTAATTCTTTTAACTAGCTCTCGAGTGAATGAACATTTTATCTCCTTCCACAAATTCTCGTTGGCGGGCCTCATCAGCATCAGTAAGCTGGCCAGAGCGCCCTGCTTCTTAAATGTCCTAGTCCTCGTTTTTGAACTTTTGGTACCAAATCTTCACAGTGTCGTATGATACAACAGTTGTACCTTAAGCTATACACATGATTCAGTGTCATTCTGTAGCTGACTTTTTGCAACAGAACTGAGAGTAAATGATGGTTCAATCTGGTAGTGTGATAGTTCCATTTCAGACACCTTTTACTTAATCATAACGATATTGTTTTACAGATTTCACAACACAGTGCTCTAAAACAAGTCTTTTTTTTTTTCAAATAACAAAAATCGTTTAACAAAATATTGGCAAAGACACCAACGTGAGCTGTTTGTGCAGACAATACTTGCAGTGGTGGAAAACTTTCGTTACAGCCTAATAAAAATCTTCCTAATCCCGGAGTGTTCATTCGATACAACAGCCTCAGCCCGAAGATACCGTCCTACCTCTTCGTCCTGCGGACTGCAGCGACGGTCCTCCGACCGCGAGACCCCGATGCTGTGGTCAACCGGAAGTTACATTATAAGAGCCGCTCCTTCCCAGTACCACGATACGCGAAGTCTCCTTGCACGCAGACCAAGCCACGACAACAACCTTCCCGTACCCTGGATCGTCTTAGATATATATATATTTAATCTATAAAGGAAATTCCGGCGATACTGGAAGCCAAGGCCATGATCACGGGCAATAGGCTACTAAGAAAAGATTTCTCCTTCCTAGATGCTAGTCATATGACGCAATTTTCGCACTTTTTCATTATTTATACAAGTTGATTTAATTAATGTTTTTAAATGCTTAAAATTCGCAATTTCGTGTACATTATTTTTCAAATTTACAGCATGTTAAGCAGCTAGAATGCAGCTTTTACACTATGCAGAAACGTATTGTGTTAAAATCTTAATCTAATTTACTTAATTAGAGTCAGTAGCAGCAGTGGGTTTTTGCTAGAGGGGAGGGAGATGTCAAGATCTACAATTTAGTAAGTAGAGGAATTTGAAAGACCTGTAATTATATTTTGTGCATGGCCGCTAAAACTCTAAGCATATCCCTCCGAGTAAGATTTATTAGGAGCCAAATGCCCCGTACGAGAAGCGAGCATAGCGAGTCTAGGGGCCTTGGCCCCTAGTATTCTAAGATATCAGACAAACCAAGTGCCTGGCAGTGTATAGGGGATCTGGTTTTCAAAAGAAATCTGGGCTAAAATGTGCTTTAGCCCACCGCTTGGCGACGTTTTTTTGGAGGGACGTTAATGCGCCAAATATTGCAGATTGGATATTTTAGAACTGTGGAAAGATCCGAAATATCTTAAATTTTCGCGCATGCGTAATTGTTTTTTTTATTCTAGCTTCTGTGCGACGTACACAGATGAATGTAAGGAATTCGCTTGCTCAATTTGACGTCACTAAGCAGTATAATTTGTGTTTGTGCGCATGCGTTATTGTTATTTTTCGTTATTTCGTAATCTAGCTATTCTAATTTGCTTCAACTTGTGCAGTTAATGTACACACTGTCAAAAAAATATTCAAGTAAAAGTGAAACTTCTTACGTTTGTTTCATATATTAAAATTATTTACTATAAAATATGAATTAGGTTACATATTACATATAAATTTTCATGTTTCTGTTGAGTTGTGTGTTCCTGAATACTTTTTTTTTTTTAGGGTGTACATGATAGTCTGATGTTTTTAGTTTAGCAAAGGGCCTGCATATTTTCGTGGGGCCCACTGAAGTGATGGCCGCACCCATTTATGTTTTTTTGGCTCTCGCAAAGGAGCAGTTTTAGCATTTTTATGAGGTGCCCACTAAAGCGATGGACGGACCCACTGATGTTTTTGGGGTCTTGCAAAGGGCCATCGTTAGCATATTTTCGAGGGGGCCCCCTAAAGCAATGGCCGGACCCACTGAGGTTTTTTTGGGTCTCGCAAACGGCCAGCGTTAGCA
Source organism: Cheiracanthium punctorium (assembly GCA_038373885.1). Lineage (NCBI taxonomy): Eukaryota > Metazoa > Arthropoda > Arachnida > Araneae > Cheiracanthiidae > Cheiracanthium > Cheiracanthium punctorium. Next base: position 16,362 of record JAWZYV010002103.1, read on the forward strand.
TATTTTCGAGGGGCCCTTCCTCTTTTGTCTTTAATAGTTTGTTCATTTTACTTTAAATTGTTCCATTTTTTAAAATATTTGGTTTTCCTAAATCGCCACTTTGTTTGCGTTTTTGCATCTGCGGTGCATCTACAGAAAATAATCGTAAAAAGGAAGTGCGCTTCCTCTGTGCCTGAATCTCACAGCCTTTTGCGTCACACGCTCGCTGCCGAATGAGAAAAGCCAAAATAACGGAACTCACAGATTATGAACCAAACAGAGCAGAAGAGGTTGCAGTCCCAGAGACGTTCTGCATATAAGCGCCAACTCGCCAGTTTGTTGACAATCGCCAAGCGGTGGGCTAAAGCACATTTTCAAAGAAATCTGAAGTTGTAAATACCAGGTAAT
>JAWZYV010002104.1:0-17482 GCA_038373885.1 Cheiracanthium punctorium
TGCACGTTGTTGTTATGAAATGGCTTATGAGTTTTAAGTATTTTACGTTTGCTGAAGCTGCAAATATTATTTTTTAAAGGAGGAAATGCATGCACACTCTAGAAACTGCAACGAAAGTACAGAATTTTTCAAAGGCAATCATTTTCTGTATTTTTCATTTTAGTAAATTCAAAAGTGCGTACTTTTAGTGTTCAGATTGAAGTTGATTTAAACGATTATTAGGTACATTTGAGCTTCTCTTGCGAAATACTTTTGAAAAAATGCGAGTTGAAATTTCTAAATTATGATCTGTGCACTTCAATAATGGGTGTTCTTTCTTTGAAAATTCTGTTGATTTTATAATGAGTATGTACTAAAATCTCTCCTCGACAAAAATAACAACAGACGCGAATTGTAAACAAGCATATCTCCTAGGCGACGAAACTAAAAAACTTAAAGTTGTTCGTAAAGGTTAAAAAAACTGATAGCACTGAACAAACGCATTTCAGTTTTCTTTCGAAAACTCGTGCAACGAGTTTGTCGCTTACGAATGAACCCAGTGATAGTGACAAAATCATTTGACAGAACTTTTATTAGCTTAACTTTAAGGTAGGTCGGTAACTTATAGATAACATAAAGAAAGGAATTTTCTCCTAAATGCCAAACTTGAGCGCCAAACAGAGGGTATATTGCGAAGATATTTTGTTGTTGTTATGAACATGTATATCGGATTTGTGTGCTTGGCTCGAATCCTGTTATAAATCCTCCTAAGTAGGACAACACAAGGGGGAGTGCCCCTCCGTGGGGGTTTTTCTAAGGGGTCCTAATCCGTATTTACGCTAAATTTCGGAGAAAACCCCGGAAAACTCCCAACGGTTAGGTCGATAGACGCGCGATGGGACCCGAACCCAGAACCTTCACATTTCGCCCGTCTACCATTTTCAGTGACATAACATGTAAAGATATCAGTTGCCTGGTTTATTTCGTAAGTATGGTTAATATATTTATCTTCCATTATTTGCATGGGAAAAGTTTTGACCATTTAATCATGTTTCTGTTTGATCTCTACTCATACTTTTCTAAGAGAATGTAGAATATGATAAGAAATTCTCATGTTTCTTTTTAAGATGTAGGTTTTTTTGAAAAATGGTTTAGTTAGTCGAAAGATATAATGTAGGAAATTTCTCACACACTTATAATACTTCCTTGAGTGAGTGTATAGTCGCCCGAATAAATATATAAGTACTTGGAAAAAATCCTATCTTTGCCTCCGGTATAGTGTTTTTTTAAAATATATACAGTAAAACTCGCTTAAGACGCTCCCGCTTAAAACGCTTTCCCGCTTAAAACGCTTTTTTCCATCAGTCCCTGGACATTTCCTATACTAATCAATGCAAAATCCACCTGATAAGACCCTTTTGTTCTGCTTTGTGTCGTCGGTTAAGACGCTGTTCTCGTATTTCTGATGAAGCTTTTTTTCCCCCTTTTTTAATGGTATTGCAATCCTCTCGAGGTTAGTCACGGTAACCTAACACTTTAATGAATAAAGGATAACGAATTACAGCTTATATAAAAACGAATATTGACTCAAGCGAATCGCAAAGTGAAATACAGAATCAAGCTCTTGGAATTCTCAAAGACGAGCCTGGATGACAACTGAACATTTCAAAAATTGGATTCAACATTTTGACACATTTTTTCGTAAGCAAAAGGGGAAAATCATCCTCTTCGTTGACAACTGCCCGGCGCAGCCGAAAGACATTCTTGTCACCAACATAAAACTTGTCTTTTTGCCACCAAAAGCAATATCTGAGTTGCAACCTCTAGACCAAGGCATTATTAAATCTGTAAAACAAAAATACCTGGATTACATCTGGTTTAATTTCGTACCAGGCTGTACTAATGAAATTTATGGTTTCGAAAACATTGACTTTTGTTGAATTGCCTCACTCCATATCTCTCAAGTATAGCACTTGAGAGAATGTAGTGAGGCACTTTTCTGCAGTGAGGCAATTCAACAAAAGTCTGGCGATATAGAGTGAGGACTCCATATCGCCAGACTTTTGTTGAATTGCCTCACTGCAGAAAAGTGCCTCACTACATTCTCTCAAGTGCTATACTTGAGAGATATGGAGTGAGGCAATTCAACAAAAGTCAATGTTTTCGAAACCATAAATTTCATTAGTACAGCCTGGGACGAAATTAAACCAGATGTAATAAAAAACTGTTTTCGGAAAGCTGCGTTTGATGTGTGGAACAATTCAATGCAGGCTGAACCTTCACTTCCAGAAGATGAGGACTTTCAATCACTGGAGAATTTCCCTGATTATATAACGGTGGACGATCACCTCGCGACCTGCAGCATTCGGACTTTGGAAGAAATAATCGCAGATGCCGCGATTGAAGGGATTGAGAAAGAGGATGCCGACGAACAAGAAGAGGACGAAGAAACGGAACCGACAGCTATACCTACCGTTACTACTGACTTGTATTATGTAAGTGAGCTTCGGAAAGTACTATCCTCTTTGGAAAATGCGGAGGAAATGTTAACCTACGTCAACAAAATTGATAATTTTCTTGCTGCAAAACATACGCAGAATCTTAAACAAACAAAAATAGATGTTTTTTTCCCTAGCACATCAGAAATGTGAAGTTCGGTGCGTATTATATTTCTCATTTGTACATTATTATCTATGCAGTATAATAAGTATCTTATGTAATTTATAAATGTAGAACAATACATACGTATTTTTTCTAAGCACTTAGATTTTCTTCTTTCCTAATTCACCTTAAGACGCTTTCCCATTTAAAAAGGTTTCAAGTTGGTCCGTTGAAGAGCGTCTTAAGCGAGTTTTACTGCACACACACACACACACATATATATATATAATATATAATAGCTTACTTACGTAAAGTGAAATCCCAAGATAATCCATTGATAAAGTGAAAAAAAATATAAAAAATATAAAAATAAAAAAGTAGATAGCACATGGTGCCAATTAACGAGCTTATACCGGATAAGTGTTTAAATATAGCCTTTTAAGGCAATGAAAGAGTAGATAAATTGGATATAAAGCGCCAAATTAGAACTGGTGGGCTTTTTAAGCATATATATATATTCCTTGAAAATGTGTCCAAAACATATCAGTAAAGTCTTTCAATTAATTTTTAGTAACATATATTTAACCTATTTGTGAGCAGACAGCTTTAATGACTTTCTCCAAGCAATAATTGGTAAATTTTAACAACAATTGTTCGAGCAAGTGATCATTTCTTTTAAAACATATGCTTAGAAAGGGAAAAGTTTGGTCATGTTAAAGTGTTTTATACAATTGAGATTGAAAACCTCGTGAATTAACGCTAGGAAAAAATTTATAACGTTCAAAAGTTGTTTCGACTGACAGGGAAAATTCTAGAATTGGAGCGTCCCTAAATTGGTTAACCCTTTTATTCCCCCTATGAAAAATCCCCAAGAAAAAAAAATTTCTTTCAATGAAATGATGTTATTTTAAGTCAAATACCGTAAATGTAATAAAAAAAAATTGTGAAAAAAGCTCTTTTTTATGATTTTTCAATGGCATCACTATGATTTTAAAACTCTTCCAAACATTGTAAATGAAACTTTTTAAAAATTATTTTGTATTTAGTGAAAAGCATATCTTTTCTTACATATAAATGACAATTTTTTTCATATTAAATATGACTAAAATAGTCGAAATTTTTTATTATAGACCAGGTTGCAAGTAGAACAAAAGAGTATAAACATATCTTGCTTCTAAAATATTTCATTTTTCATCCTTTAATGCTGGCATCTACACTGAATAACAAAAAAATCGACGCACCAAGAAACAATCATCCGATTGCTTTGAAATTTCGTATGCATGAATGTTTTGAACAGATATGCAAATGATTCAAATTTGGTGTCCAATGAATGAATAGTCTGAACTCTAGCGCATCGTAACTGCGCATCCAGCAGACGTATATAAGGAGCAGTTCTTCAACGGTTGTTAAAACTTTCGATTTGATTGCGATTCAGATGACCTTTTAACAACTTAAAAAATGCCTCGCTGCAGGATTCGTGCTTATTACGAGCAACTGCCAGAGTTCGACAGAGGTCGTATCATTGGATTGAAAGAGGCCGGTTGGACTAATCGGAGAATCGCTCGTCATTTGAGTCGAAGCGATGCGACTATTCGAAAATGCTGGCAAGGATGGGTGGAAAATGTTAGAGTGCAGCGTCAGGATGGTAGCGGTCGACTTAGGGCTACACCAGATCGTGAGGACAGAGTGATGGTCCGATCAGCTGTCACAGCGCCTTCTTCATCTCCATCAACCATCAGACGTTCAACCCAAACACCAGTGTCCATCATGACCATTCACAGACGGTTGAGAGAGCGAAATCTACGCTCGCGCCGACCGTTACGCCACCTGCCACTCACGCCTGCACACTGCCGAGCCAGATTACAGTGGTGCAGGGCTCGATCAGGTTGGAATGATGCCGACTGGGGACGTGTAGTCTTTAGCGACGAATCCCGCTTCCAACTGTGTCCTGACGATCATCGAAGACGTGTTTGGAGACGCACAGGGCAGAGGGGGGATCCTACTTTCACTATTGCACGCCACACCGGCCCTCAACAAGGCATTATGATCTGGGGTGCCATTTCCTTTGACAGCCGGACCCCTTTGGTCGTCAAAGGAAATGGCACGTAAGTGTACCTCTGTACCGCTGTGCAGAGGTACACTTACTGCACAGCGGTACGTGGACGACATCCTAAGACCTGTTTTGCTACCGTTCCTTTTGTAGTGTCTTGACTGGTTTTTCAGCAGGACAATGCCAGACCACATACGGCTCGTGTTGCTCTAAACTGTCTGAAAGCTTGTCAAACTCTTCCTTGGCCTGCCAGATCGCCAGATCTCTCTCCCATCGAGCATGTCTGGGATATGATGGGAAGGCGATTGCATCTGGCACGGACTGTTGATGACCTCGTTCGACAATTGGAGCGAATTTGGCAGGAAATACCGCAGGAGACCATCCGGGAGCTTTATCGGTCTATGCCACGCCGTGTGGCAGCTTGTATCCAGGCTAGCGGCGGGTCAACACCTTATTGAACTTGTTACTGTAACTCTGAAATAAATTATTCAATTGTTCTGAAATTTTAATCATTTACTATTCTGTACATTGTCTTCCTGTCCACCAATTTTCGTCTCAATCGGACACCTTCTTCTTGGTGCGTCGATTTATTTGTTATAGAGTGTATGTACCCAAACTACCAATCTATCTATCTATCTATCTATCTGTATAAATAAAACAGAGTGTAAACTGTCCGTTTGTCTGTCTGTGTCTCGCGTAGCTCCGAAACGGGTGATCGTAGACCTACCAAATTTTGTACGGAAATTCTCCAAGACGGGTCTCGATACACCTCGAAGCGATTTTTTCGAAATTCGAATTAGAAAATGTTTTATTTTATGTTTTGTCCGATTTTTAGCGATTTTTCTTGCGTAATACATAATAACGCCGGTAATTGCACTCGCAAGAAAACGATAGTTACATCATCGTATAGAGGAGAAAATTTTCTTTTAAAAACTGTTTGTTCGGACTGTGTAACATAATTTGCAGGTTTTTGGGAATTTTTCAAATAAAATTAAATTTGACGCTGACTTTCGCAAAATATTTTTAAAACTGCTGCATCTTGAATTCTATCTGTCATAACTTTTTTATATTTCGGCAAAAGACGGAGCACACAATTAACCCACTTTTAAAAGAAGAACGGAAGAAAAATATAAATTAGGAGAATTTTTACGAATTTTTAAGTAAAGAAGGATTTTCATTTCCGTAACACCTGCTTATCAATTTCGGTTTGATATCTTGTGGTTTGGTTGTCATGGATACAGTAACAATGATTAAAATTGCCAGTTGAAAAAAATAAATAAAAACGGGTCCCGCGAGCAGACGATTTCTTTGCTTGGCTCGATTTTCTTTTATAAATACTGGATTTATTTGTGAGAAGAAAAATTAAACTGCATAATCTAGAAAAACAATTTTAAAGCCTTTATAAATAGCGCAGTTTTATCTCTTATCTCTTTCCTTTTTGTAAAGGGTTGCAAGAGAGGGTGACGTATTTTTAAAATTAAAAAATGTCCATTTCATGTAGTGTCTGAGGTATTTAACGCTAAAACGTGAACCTAAAAGACAGCATGTCTGAGGAAATAAGACATTTTGAAAGTGAGAAGTTCACTGCAAACGGTCCATTTTCACTTTTTTGATACCGAATGATGCTGACATAGTTTTTTTTTTTTTTTTTTTTTTTTTGTGTGTCATTATAGTGAAATGATCTCAGGTTATTACATATATGACGCAAATTTTAAGTCAAGAGTGAAATAATTTTGCTTTTTCTAGATTCCACATCACTGGAATTAATTCGAATTACACATGTGAGGAAATTTTTCGTTTCCTACCGTGCGGAGAACGGGCACGCAGCTAGTATTATTAATAAAGGAACAGGTAACATTTTTATGACTTCAAAATTACACTTCGAAACATCTTTCCAGTATAAAAATAGCGTTTAAAGGATAGCATATTTACTACCATGTTAAGGTAGGGTGGTAAATAATGTATGAAATTAAAAAGAAATACGAATCACGCCAAGTGCATCGATTACAAAACATTTTCCAATAAAACAATATTTTTGAGCCAAATTTGACGATGTGTTGCCCTTAAATCTGGCGAGATTTCGGAGATAATTTTTAAAAAAGCAATGTGTTATCAGTATAAATGGGATTTTGTGAGACCCTGTAAAAGAGCTTTAAAAGTTTTTTTTCAATCATTTAACTGAATAGTAAACTGTTACAAACATTTTTATGCTTATTGTACTGTTCTTGAAATGAATTATATTCTCTAAGCTGCCATTGATCGTAATGTATCAGAATTATTTTGGGTACTCTTATAGTAGAACTATTAACTACACTATTTTCAATGGAGAGCTTTATCTTGTAATCTTTAATAACATAGTCACCTCTCACTGGTACGACTTTCAGGGGAACTTAGAAAAAAAGTCGAATAACTCAGAGAGTCGTATAAGTGAGAGACAGTCTTATTATACAAATTTGAAATTTTATATGCATTAATTATTTTACCTGTATAAAAAATCTAAAGCTTTAAGTAAGAAGAACATATACTTTAACAAAATTTATAAAATATATTAAAGGGGTATTTGTATCAGGTTGTAACGAAAGTTTTCCGCCATATCTGCCTGAAAAACTAACTTCTAACTCCTTAGATAACTGATTTTGAACTTTCGGTACCAAACCTGCACAGTGTCACATGATACAACAATAGTACTTAAATCTGTACTCATAATTCGTTGATATTATGTAACTGACTTTTTGCAACACAAATGGAAGTAAATGATGGTTCTAATCCTCTAGAGTGATAGTTCCATTTGAGACACCTTATACTTAATGGTAACTATATTTTTTACAGATTTCACAACACAGTGTTATAAAGTAAGCCTCTTTCTTTCAAATGCCAAAAATCGTTTGACAAAATATGAGCAAATACGCCAACGCGAACTGTGTGCTGACGATGTTTGCGGTGGCGGGAAACTTTCGTTACAACCTAATATTTTGGAATGATAATTTCGATAGACATACAACCATCGTCCCGCCATACATTCCATCGTTCATAACACAGGAATTTAGATAATAAATGCTATTCTTTATTGATTATGCACTTTGGTAGTCGTGAAAGCATAAAGGTAAGAAAATTTGTACGATTTGTACATTAAAGATTACAAAACGAATTCTTGATTGAGACATGTAAAATAGCCTAAGCCGTTTAAAGAACATATGGGCAACCTCCGACCAGCTGTCCGGATGTGGACCGCCACGGCTTTTGACCCATCCCGCGGGACATATCAAAACCCCATATAAAACCCATGTAAACCACTCAAGATTCCATATAAATCCGAATTATACGGCTCGCGACTTCGCTAGCACCCTAAAGTTTGCCCCGCATCTTTGCTAACATCGGGGGCCATCGTGATTCTATCGGGCCTGCTTGTGCACTCCGAAAGAGGCCTATGGACGTTTCCTCATTGGTTAGATTCGGCCATTAGATGACGTATCTACACGCTTAAACCAAACGAGCGAAATTCGATCAGTCGGAGCGATTTTGGGCCCAGTTTTCAAAAGTGGTCTTCTCCTTCAGGAGCGCTTTTCGATCACAAGAGCGGAGCGAAATATAACAATAAGTGAGTAGGGAAATTCTCCGAAAAAAGAGGAAGGGAGGAGGGAGTTCTCAGAAAAAAAGACTATTACAAGAAAAAAAGACTATATTACATTTTAAAAAAAGCAATTTTTCGGAAATACCGGTAAGTTTCCATGGAAACGGATCGCTCCCCAATGTATCTTTTTTTTCGCTCTTTGGGTTTAAGCATGTAAGTGCTGGAACCAGTAAGTGAACATCCGTCGGCCTCTTTGGATGACTCATCGGAGTGCACAAGCAGGCCCGGTAGAATCACGATGGCCCCCAGCTAACATCCTAAAGTTTCACCATCCCTATACTTCGTTTAAAGCGTTGTCGTATAACTGAGAGAAGTTCAGCATAATTTTCCTTAAAGCGTGGACGGGGCCAAGTGAATTTGCCGGATAATTGAGAGAGTGGTAAAACTGAGAATGGAATAAGTGAGAGGTCACTATCAATTTTGCTTCATTTCAAGTAGCCGAATATCTCTAAAATACGCTTTAAAGAATAACTGTGCATAGAGCGTATTGTAAATCTTATGAGTGCTCCTGTATAAGAATTATAAATGATACATTCACCATTTTTATTTGGGTACATGATACAGTACATAGAAATTGCATATATAGATTTCGTAGTAATCGATGCATATTTACGAGACAGACAGACAGACAAACCGAAATCCTTAACATTTTTGAATCTCGTTCTAAAATGTTAATAAAAATTTTCCAAGAGCTTATATGTTTATGTGGGCGACGGTACTCATAATATGTATGTTTAAAAAGTTGTATATGGCACATTTATTTTCGGACTTATTTCTGAGGGCCGCTGAACTAGAAGTGAAAGACATGTCCTCCCCAACTCTACACTCAGAGCCCGTTTATCGGCAGGGCAACCGGGGCATCTGCCCTGGGCCCACGCATTTCAAGGGCCCAAAAATTTTGTACCTTTCAACAAATTTTTATTTATTAAAAAATTAAATTCTTAAAAAAACTTCGTACGAATATTTAATTTGCCATTTTCTCGAAAATACTCAAGAGCTGGCAGCTAATTCTCTGGCATTTTACTCCACTACGGCTCCTCTAAAACCCATCAGCATTAGGTCAAAGTTCGTGAGCCAACGTCTGAGTCTCGTTTTTGTAAGTTTTATTATTTTAAAAAATCGTATCAGTTTTAAGATAAGTACAGTAATATTTGCAATTCTTTTCATTTATATCGTAAAGAAATTTAGTATAGAAGTGTATGTGTCTAGATATTCATTATTTGTGAAAATAATTGTTATTCATACACTGCTGGCCACCCAAATTGCAACACCAAGAAAAACAAGAGATATCACAACAAAATTTATTGTGTAGATAACATGTTGACCAAGTAACAAATGATTAAATTTACAGCATTCTATGAAGCGTGGTTCCTGCCAAAATCAGTACCCAGAGTAGCCGCCGTTGTTGGAGATCACAGCTGCCACACGCCTCGGCATTGATTCAAAGAGACTTTGAATGTGTTCTTGGGGTACAGCAGACCAAGCAGCTTCCACACGTTGCCAAAGTTGATCTGGTGTGACAGCTGGGGATGAACTCTGGGTCAGTCGTTGAGCAACCATGGACCACATGTTTTCTATCGGTGAAAGATCCGGAGAGCGCGCCGGCCAGGGAAGCAATTCAATCTGGTGATTGACGAAGAACCCTTGGACAATGCGTGCCACGTGTGGCCGTGCATTATCCTGCTGAAATATGGCTGTTGGCAAGCCCTGAAGGTAAGAAAGGACAACTGGCTCCAACACCTCGGAGATGTAGCGCTGGCTGGTTAAAGTACCGGCAATGCGTACTAGAGGAGTGCGAGAGAGATATCCGATACCGCCCCATACCATAATACCCGGTGCAGGACCAGTGTGACGGTGCATAATGCAGCTGTTCAGCATCCTCTCTCCACGGTGTCTCCAGACTCGAATCCGACCGTCGTGGTGTTGCATACAGAAGCGTGACTCGTCAGTAAAGAGAATTTCATTCCATTCTGTCGTCCACATCCTTCTTTCATCGCACCATTGGCGGCGGAGACGTCTGTGGTTCCGCGTCAGAGGTAGACAAAGCAACGGACGTCTTGCGGACAGACCATTCTGCTGTAAACGACGTCGAATGGTACGCGCAGACACTGGATGATGCGTTACAGACTGAATCTGCTGTGATATGGTTCGTGATGTGACTGAGCGGTCCGTCACTGCCATGCGTACAATCTGCCTGTCATCACGTGACGTGGTGCACTGAGGTCGATGCGGTCGATCACGTCTGTCCGTCGTACCCTCCTGCACCCAACGATCACATATCCGCATCACAGTTGTTTGGTTTCGTCCAATACGACGACCGATTTCCCTGAAAGATAACCCACAATCTCGGTATGCCACTATCCTTCCTCTGTCAAACTCGGATACTTGATCAAAAGATGATCGTTGTTTCCTACGAGGCATAATTTATCGTTTTTTTGAAAAAAAAGCAAGAAAAACACAATTGCTGTACTTGAAACCGTCGAAATCTCCAAGCCTTAAATAGCGCTTTGAGGTGGCGCCACAGGCGCGCTTGATGTGCGTCTGCGCTGAAATTCTAATCATTTGCATATCTCACCTCAGCTAATGCATGTTGTAAATTTCATATTATTTGCATGCTTCCTTCAGGGTGTTGCATTTACGATGGCCAGCAGTGTATTTACTAAAGTCCTTTAATATTCTTTACTGCAATGTATTCATATATTTGGTAGTTAAACTCGATATATATATATCTGCAGCTACATGTGCCCAAAACAACTTAAATGCGTAATATGTAATTTCTCGTAAGTGCAAAGGCCCAAAAATTTGTATTTGCAAAGGGTCCAATATCGTGATGATCGGGCCCTGTCTACACTTTTGATAAAAATGCTAAAATAGCTTGTATATACACATTCTCTGTCTGGTGTACCAAGAAATGTAAAATGTCTGGGAAAAAAAGTGAAAATAATAATCTAATAAGTATCAGAGGTATGAAGATAAATATATGTTGACTTAAACCACTTTTCAATGGCTTTAGATAGGGGAAAAATCACGCCGGATTATCTCGTTTAACGGATCGCACAGAAATTGTGAAGGAAGTTTTTCTTTTCACTCTAACAATGAACGGTTACTTTCAAATTCATATATAGCCCCACACCATCTATATTTAAAGATATTTCCGAAACGTTTGATTATGAAAGCTTGAAATTTATTACATTGCCTAGTTAGTGTATGGACCACATTTTACTAATTATTTTTTGTTGTTGTTCAAGGATCGTATACAAATTGAAAAATGTTTAACTTTTTACATTTCACGCGAGGAAGTTTTTCTTACCGTTGTCTTTTTTCCTGCCTTATTTTGAACGTTTTTATTTCTAATAGATAAAGAATTGAAGCGCGTTACCGCCTTTTTGGAACATCCTGTATATATATATATATATAAACAGTTAAAATTAAACAGCCTCTCAAAATTCAAAATTTCTATTTGCTTGCTTCAAAATTCTTTAGGGCGTAATAACTTTCGTTTTAAACAAAGGATTGGTATCAGGATCTAAATCTAATTCAAACGCAAGTAAAATATCTCCCCTCTTTCTCACGGTCTACTGTCGCCACACCTCGCAAGAATTTTCTTATTAATAGAATAGATTAAAATTAAAATTAAAATTTTCTTTTTTTATGAGCTATTTATTAAGCTATTACTTGCATTTAATTATAATAGAAGATCATATTGAAAAATCATCTCTGCAAAATATTAAGGAGTAAAAGAAAAATATAATATCTCTGCAAATATTATAAAAATATAATAATAAATATTTTCTGAATAAAGTATTCTTTTTAAAGGTGTAAACACTCAATATCTCTACGCCCTCAATTTGGACCCCTTACACGCCTCCAGAACATTTATTCAAATAATCTATAAGAGATATTTAGCATAAAACTTTTTAAGTATCAAAATTGAAACAAAAATAAAAATAAAAAATTCAAAACGTGCAAAAGCAATTAAATTTATTACTGACATTACATGCTAAATAAACCTTTTTAATTCTTGATGAACGTTTTGTGCTTTCCTGATTACAATAAAAAATATTTAAACATTTTATCAATTAAAATTTAACTCACAGTATGTTTTCTTCATTATTAGGATTTAAAACTGTTCAAGAGCATGAGTTTGTTCATCTTAATTTCCTCTATATTAACGCCCAAAAATCGGGTTTTAAAATTGGCTGAAGAAAGAAAAACAGATTAATGATTAATAGTTTAAATCCGCTCCACAAAAATAAAGTATATAATAATAAAATTACAGAAATTTATTATGAAAGAAGAACTTATTGTAACATATTAGGATAATAAGAAGGGGGGGGGGAAGGAGAAAAAAAAAAGATAGCGTAATATCTGCAAATATTGTTAAAACTTTCTGATACATTTCTTGAAGATGTGTTTTTTGGAGGCCTCAACACCCAGTAGGTCTACGCCCTCAATGTGACCGATGTAGATGCCAACAGAAAAACTTTGTATGGAACTTATAATTCAGGAAAGCTGTTCCAGATACTTAGCGTAAAACTTTCAGCAAAATATTGAAACAAGCAATGGTAAAATGTGCAAAAACAAAGAAAAATAAGATTAGTAAAACTGTATGTTAAATGAATTATTTTTCTTTGATGTTCGACGAATGCTGCGTGCTTAGTTACTGATATACAAAAAAATAAATCAGTTGAACTAATTTTTATATTATTTCGCATTCAACCCACGACCTACTGTTTTTCTAATCTCTTGAAGAATTTTTAAGCACATGCTCGTAAGCAGGAGCTGCAGCCCGTTACCCTAAATCCGTACCTGTATATAACCGTGCATATTTGTACCTTCTGGGGGTCTGTAGCCCCTCAATCCCCCCCCCCTCTCTACGTACCTGTGTTTGATAATAATATAGTAGGGAGTAAAAAGAAAAAAAACAAAAAGGAAATGACATCTTCGCGTTTTCGTGGCACAAGTGATCGGTCAGTGACTTAGATCTTAATGGACAGTCGTTAAAATCGCATTTCTCTATGTTACAGTAACCCTTCATTAGCTGCAAGCAAGAGAGGCAGGACCTAATCTAGCAGCTCATAAAAATAAAAAATAAAAATAGAAGAAGAAGAAGGTAATGTGTGTGTGAACGCATAAATACGAAAGGTGTAATCGCTTGCCTCGAAATTTGGCAATCGTGCAGTTGTTGCGCGTCTGAAGAATTGCAGAAACGGATTCACTCTTCCCTTTTTTCCTTACTTTATATTTTTTTTCCTCTTTTCTTTCCAATGGGAAAAGGTAAATGCATGTTCGAACCAGAGGACAGGGATATATGCATCGTCTTATATTTTATATAATAAAATCTGGAATAAACTTAAGTTTGTGAGTACAGAGGCAGTTGTATAGAGGCGTATCCAGGGGGAAGGCTGACATATTGTTTAGCTTACAATATGCTATTGAGTGTACAGTTGAAACTTGGCTACCAATTTAATAAACGACACCACCCCCCATCCGAATTAAAATAGGCCATTATTACGTATTTCTATCTATGGGGTAGTCTAGTTCACAAGGAATTCAGCCAAATATTTGCCATTATCACTGGATGTCACGTTTTTTGAAAATCAGGCTCCGCCCATTCTCCGCCTCTTGAGCTTAGTTATTCGTTTTTGAACATACTTATATGCACTTAAAGCATGCATATGAATTTATATTTATATGCATGAAACACATTTGTTATCTGTGCAACAACTAAACTGTAAATAATGCATATAAGTATGGTCAAAGGTGAATTTTAAGCTCAGGAAGCGGAGCTATGGCGAAGATTGATTTTCAAAGAGCATGAAATTCAGTGATTTTGCTTAATTTCTCCTGAAGTAGACAACCGATAGGGTTGATTGTTAGCTTAATTTAAAGCTATTGGAAGTACGAGATTTTATCTAATTTTGCTTGTTTTAGCTAAGACGGTGTTTGCATAATCGAGGATTAAATATTTTGGCAAATTTTCGATTTTGCATTTTTTCACCGTTTCAGTACCAAGGTTGCCAATGCTTGACTTACATCATCCTAAAATGACGTAGCCCGAGGTCAGTTTCGCTCTGGACTACGCAGGGGTGGCCCGACACGGTAAGCAAGGTAAACATCGCATCGGGGCGCCGTCTTCTAAGGGGCGCCATTTCGAACTCAAAAGCCTGAAAGTATAGAGTGAGTTACTTTTTTTACGTTTGCAGGGGGCACTGCGTACCCTAGGGCCCCCCCCGCGCGACTACGGACGCACTCCTCTTAACTCCTACGCATATTATCGCAATGCACATACAGGATGATTCCTTATTACACTGGAAACTCATATGGGCAACAGCGGAGCTCATATGGAGCATAAATCAACAGATACCCTGTTCTAATTAAGACTGGGAATATAAACTTTTAGTTATTGAGGATGGAATGAAAAATATCTCTGAATTCTCACAAGATCCCTCGTAAACAATCTACACAAAAAGAACGACATGTTAAGAAAGAAACCAAAAAAATGCTATAAAAAACATCCATTGTTTTACAATATTTAAATTTAATAGCGCGTTACAAGCACTGAAACAATGAAAAACTGCAAAATCAAACATTCGCCAAAATATTTAATCAGTGATTCTGCGAACACCGTCTTAGCCATAATGGACAAAATTTACTAATGGTTCATTTCAATAGCTTTAATTTCAGCTAACGGTGAAACATATCTGTAGTCTAGTTCAGAGGGAATTTAGCCAAATATTAGACATGATCACTGGATTTCACGTTTTTGGAAAATCAGGCTCCGCCCATTCCTCCACCTTCTGAACTTAATTGTTCGTTCTTGACCATATTTATATGCATTTAATGCATACATATAAATTTATAATGCTGTGAAAAAAATATATTTGTCATCTGTGTGATAAATAAGCGCTAAATTAATGCTTATCAATAAAGTCAGCAGTGAATTTTAAGCTGAGGCAACTGAACTAATGCGAAGATTGATTTTCAAAGTACGTAAATTTCAATGATTATGGCAAACATTCGGCTTAATTTCAGATGAACTAGAGAACCAATATGGTTTATTGTTAGCTTAAAGCTATTGGAATGGGCAAGTTTTTGGAAATTTTGCCTTCTCTAGCTAAGACAGTGTTTGCAGGATCGCCGATTAAATAACTTAGCGGAACCGTCCGGGCTGTGTAGTGGCTAGTGAACCTTTCTATCACACCGCGGGTCTGGGTTTGAATCCCGGCGAATTTTAACGAATGTTAAATTTTGCATTTTTTCGCCGCTTTTTTTAATATATAATTCTTTTTTTGTGTATATTGTTTATTAACTTCACAAATGGGCGATATTGAATGATTCAGATAGTTTTAATTCTATCCGTTATAACTTTAAAACAGTTAAAGATTGGACACGATTATTATGTTGATTTACGCTCCACATGAGCTCAGCTATTGCCCCTCTGGAGTTTTTCGGCATAATGAGATGTGTATGTGTGTGTGTGTGTTCGTGTACAGGGTGATTATATGGTCATGGGACCAGGACCAACTTCTGTTGGAACAATTTTCATGTGTAGCTGTTGTTTTGTGATGTTTGTCTTCATTTAAGGGAATGTCCTAAGCTGTTACGGTCTGTAATAAATATTTTTCTTGAAACTTCACAGATTCTACGGTCAAGACACGAACTCCGGTGGTCAGTAAGGGGTGGTGGAATGGGAGGAATAGGAGGATTTAAAAAAAAACAAACAAAGCATTTTGTTTGTTTTTTCGATGAAACATTTTCGGTAACCTGCGCTCCTATTACCGAAAATGTATATCTTCTTCATGTACCTGTTCCTAATGATTTTCGAAGAATTGTTGAAGTGCCGTTGAAGTACAGTTTTTTAACAGAATTTCATAAACGACCGACCTCCGAAAATTTCGCCAGTAAAATGTTATAATGAAATGTTCAAAATTTTCAAAATTTTCAAGTTCTTTCATTAAAAGACCGTTTTGAATTTTTTGATCAAAGATCGAAAATTTCATTATAACTTTAATACTTCTTTAAACCAGGTTAATAAGAGGTACTTAAAAAAGGACATTCGAGACCAGACCCCACGTTGATGGTATTCTTATCCGTCTAACGATGAAACATATTTGCAGTCTAGCTCAGAGGGAATTTAGCGAAATATTAGACATAACCACTGGATTTCACGTTTTTTTTTTTTTTTTTTTTTTTTTTTTTTTTTTTTTTAAATCCTCCTATTCCTCCCATTCCACCACCCCTTACTGACCACCGGAGTTCGTGTCTTGACCGTAGAATCTGTGAAGTTTCAAGAAAAATATTTATTACAGACCGTAACAGCTTAGGACATTCCCTTAAATGAAGACAAACATCACAAAACAACAGCTACACATGAAAATTGTTCCAATATCCGTACGAGAATTTCCTTGCGGTCTACTTGTTAATCTGAAAGTAAAAGCAAAATACAAGACATTGCAGACTGAGCTACACGCTTTCCCTTGACTTTAAAAGGGAGGGATTTATAGTTACAAACGTTAGGGAAATCGAGAAAGAGATAACTTGAAGCGATAAAATCGAATACTATATCCATTATATTTAAGAACTTTTTTTTTTTATCATTCAGGCTAGGGATGGACGCGAGACGAATTTTTTTGCGAGACGAGACAGAGATTTACAGCTTTTTTGCGAGACGAGACACACATTTTTAACATTACGATATAGGGATTTTTGCGAGACGAGACAAAGCTTTTAGGCTATTTTGCGAGACGCGACACGCTTATTTTTCGTCTCGCGTCCATCCCTAATTCAGGTGGGGATATTTCAAAGTGGGAGGAGCAAACATCATTTACCAGCTACCGAAGTGCAGCGGCCCGAGCCGCTCGCGGCGAAAACGCGCCAAAACTGGTGCTCCCGTGGTTAATGGGTTGCCTGAAATATAGTAAGGCGCACGACCCCGATTCTCTCCTCTCCCCAGTCACGCACTCGGTTTTGCTCCAAGTCGCATCAGTGGTTGATTCTCGGCGGAGGCGTGCTACCACGAGGAAGGCAGTTCCTACACTTTAGAGGTAAGACTCGTGTTTCTTTCCCCTGAGTTTGGGTTTTTCGCGAACGATATTTTTAGGAGATTAATTTAATTTTAATTTATTATTATTAAGTAAGATTTTGAGATTATTTCTCATTTCCCGACCAAGAATGCCGAACGACGACAATACAAGCCGAGAGGCCCAAATTTCGAAGTT
>JAWZYV010002105.1:0-15397 GCA_038373885.1 Cheiracanthium punctorium
AATGTGCAAAAAGTTCAAAGCTTAGTATTTTTAAATTGATTAAGATCTTACTAGCTCTTCGATGTGCAAAACGTTGTTTTATCCGCAACGCAAAATTATTTACATTTATAAAGCAATTAATGTCATTGAAAATGAAAACACTCTTATGTTTTTTTTACTAATTACCAATACATTTGTAAAGTGCGTGAATAGCAATTGGTAGTAAAATTATACTAGCTTGTAATAACTTAGAAAAAAAGTTTTGAATGAGTTTGCTCTAAAAAAAATCTAAACATTTTCTACAAGCAGCGTACTTGTTTTTATAACTAACTTTTTTTGTATTTAGAAGCCGGCATATGTTATTGGTTTAACGTCTGGCACAAATAAAAAAGTGCATTTTTTAACTACTAATTAATGGTTAAAAACTGGTTTAAAAAACGAACGTATTAAGAAAAGCCTCCTTCCGCACCCGAAAGCGAAATGACGCGGACAGAGAATCTTGCACATTCCTCCTCCGCATGGGAGAGGAGTAAGATGCGCATAACTAAATGCGCAGTGCTCTCGCTCTGTTTACTTTTCGGAGGAGTAGCTCACGGGCTAGCCGCAAGTCTTTTATAGCAAGGGGGAGGGGAGAAAAGGAACACCCGTGCGGTTGCTCGACGTTTCTGGAGATTCCAGAAAATTCAATTATGTTCTACGCTAATTTCTCGGCTTCTACCGCATATTTTGATGAGCAGCTGGTATCGTTAGCAACCTTACCATGCGGCCAATACACCTGGCCCACCAAATTATTCAATTCTGAAGAAATTGTGCCGTTAATTTATAGTTTTCTAAATCTTTCGCGATCCTGGCGAAAAGGGATACTTTTTCACATATAATTAATATTATTTACACTATTTACATCTTATTTACATTATTTACAAGTATTTACAATAAAATTCATAACACTTCTGAACTTTCTTACGATGCTGCAGCGCGCTCGTAATAGAATTACGTTTTTCAAGACTTTCAGGTTGTCTGGCGGAGGTTTGCCACGATGGAAAAGTGTCTGGCAAGGGATAAAGTGATTTCTAGTACTGCGAAGAAGAACATATAAAAAAATTAAGCTTTATGAAATGACGAAATTTTCGGCAATTTTATACACCTTTGCCACCTGTTACTTGCCAAAGCCACGATCCTCCAAACTTTATAGTGGCCGATTGTTCCTACCTCTGTTGGGGGGTATGCGCAGAGAAAGTTTCAGCTTTTATACTATGACGAAGGTCTGGCGGTCGCTGGCTCTTGCTCTATAACTAAAGTTCGTAAATTTCCAAATCCTACAAATAATATAAATGTATACGTTTATGTGTTTGGATGTTTTTGACTGAATCACACAAAAATGGTTGGAAAAATTTGTAATGACAGAGACGGCCCGAGGGGCGTGCGGGGCCTCTTCTCTATCATGTCTTATGAGATAGCAATAAAATAGCCCAGGAGCGGGGCCTCTATAAACGCGGGGCCTTAGGCGATCGCCTACATTCGCACCCCCCTTGGGCCGGCCCTGGTAATGAAGATAGCTTATGCCCTGGATTAACATACAGACAACCTTTCAAGCATATAGCATAAATAATTCTTTTACAAAGACACTCAAAATAATGCTAATGGATTGCGCTCTATGGAAATTTTGTAGCAACTAAACCGATTTTAAAACTTTCTTCACTGATTGAAAGTTCTAAGCCTATAGGGTCCTAGGCGTATATGGAGAATTCCTCTGTGTGGAATTTTCTAAGGGATCCTAGCCCGTATTTTCGTTAGGTTTTTGAAAAAACACGGGAAACTGCGAGCGGCTAGGTCGACAGGCGCGACCGGTGTTTGAACCTGGCACCTCCCGCCTTCCAGGTTTGAGAGCAGACCCTCTTAGACACTGGGGGGGGGGGGGGGACCCTGAGTGTTATAGGCTACCTTTTATGCATATATCACAAATAGTTCTTTTACAGGGATACTCATAAGAATTACATTACGCTCTATGTGTATCTCTGTAAGTACTGAACCGATTCCAAAACTTTTTTTCACTGATAGTAAGCTACACTATTCTTGAGTATTATAGGCTAAAATTAATGCATGTAGCGCAAATAGTTCCTTTAAAGGAACACTCAAAATAATTCTAATACATTACGCTCTATGGGTATCTCTGTAACTATAGAACCGATTCTAAAACTTTTCGCTAATAGAAAGCTGCACTATTCCTGATTAACATAGGCTAAAATTCATGCATATAGCATAAATATTTCTTTTACAAGAACACTCAAAACAGTTCGCAAATACTGTCGTAACTGTCTCTATTCGCCAAATGCCTGAAAAAAATCTAAATTTAGTAATTTTACGTACTCTTTTATTTTAAATGAAGTATACTACCATGCATTATACTTCATTTAAAATAAGTAAAAAGCAAATAATATTTAAATGCAGTTTGGGATGCCATGTTTGGGAAGTTTATTAAATTATTCAGACTCTTGAAGTAAAAATAAAAGAATAACGAATTTTTTTTTGATTATTTGTAAGGTTATTTCTTAATTAAAATATCGTGTGCATGTGAAATCAGAGCAGGAATGAAATGATTTATACTGAAAAGAAAAATAGAATTTGGAAATTTTCCGAAAATAAATGTGCAACTTTGGCGAAAAATAAAAGGGTTGATGTGCGATTTTGAGAAGATGTGATTCTAGCGCCAAGCGCTATTTATCGTCTGCTTTTGCTACTTGAATTATGAATACACTTGAATGAGTTTTTAAACTTTGTTTCAGTTCGAATTGTACATTTTTCTACGCAGCTTTTTCCCATATATTTATAATGTATTACATCCAGAAAGAAAATTGTTAGAAATATCAATTTTAATTGTGTTTAATCACACTCATCAATAATGATATACTTTCCAACTTAATGGAATAAGGAAAGAAAATAGGGAAGACCCATGGATTATAATACGCTTTTAATACATTGCACTTTAGTGCGTATTTAAAATCTGAAAGTGTTTCAGATTTTCTTACTTTTTTTCCTTTCTATTTTTTATAAAGGCCAATATATCCAGATAGGGATGGACGCGAGACGAAAAATTGGCGTCTCGCGTCTCGCAAAACAGCCGAAAAGCTTGTTTAATATTAAAAAGGTTTAATATTAAGTAAGTTAATCAGTGGCGACTTGTGACCCGTTTCAGTGGTGGGGCCCGAAAAAAAAAAATAGTGCCAATTAAAATCGCGAAAATATATATACATATAGAACAACCTATCCCCACGTGCACACAGCGTAAGTATTTAAAATTTCTCAAATGACAAATAATTATCGAATTTACTATACAACTTTTGCTATTTTTTACCTAGTTATGTTAAATTGAAAAGTTTACTTTATTACTAAACAAAAAGCCACATTTAAATATTTAATATTTATGTTCTTTATAGTTGCCTGTTCATAATTTTTAGATGATTTATTTATTTTAAAATAAATATCAACATATATAAAAAATACATTTATACATCGCTTTTCGTAAATCAAGAAAACAAAACAGAAAAATATCTGACTGCACTGCAAAAATACGATCACGCAAATAAAAAATGATTTCCTCCTAAGCGGAAAATTTCGCCAATAGCTACCGATTGCCGAAATTTCCCCGTACGGTCGTGTAGATCACCGTGCGAGGGCCCGAAGATCTGGGCCCAGAAGGCAGCGCCAAATAAGCCGTTTGGATGCCAAGTTAATTCCGCGTCAGTATGGCTTTTGTGCTCAATGCCAAATATGTCAACCCGGTGAACGGAGAAGAGACGCCCAATTCAGGGCAAGCCAGCCCATGGCCCATGCATGGTTTAGATAGGGGGAAAATCGTATAACTATCGCTTTTTTAAGTGCGTTTTTTAATGGATAGTATTAAAATAGAGTAAAACGCGTGTATTTTTTTAATAAAGGTAAATTATTGAAAGAACTGCCTTACATAATAGGAAGATACTTTGATTTAGACGTGCTTAGTCGGTGGGGCCAGGCCCCTCTGGCCCTTAATGACGAGCCGCCACTGAAGTTAATATAAACAAAGTTAATAATAGTCTCTTTCTATATTACAACACAAAAGTACAATTAATATCTGTTTTTCATGGTTCCCCCACTGCAAGCATCAGATTTCGAAGTTTTATGAGGAATAGAACGAAAAAAATGTCCTGTTTCATCACACCTGAAGACTTCTTTAGAATCACAGTCTGCAGCCAGGCGATGTTTCCCACTCGCTAGCTTTATGCAATGGGTAATCTGCAGCTTCTCCAGTTACCTTCCGATTGCGAAATATGGATCCAAAAATTCTGCAGCCATTCATTAGACACTTTGAAATCTGAAATTCCTAGTTTTTCTGCAATTTTCAAAGCACTCCCTTGCAAATGGGTCCTGAAATCAAGCTGGAAAGCCACTCCAACAACACTTCAAGTTCTTCTTTCCAGTCTTCCGACGCTTTGTTCTGCTGCCCAAGTACACATCTCGACAGGATCGGTCAAGATAATCTTCACAATTTTTAAAAATCGCATTTATCTGTGACCTGGTGCAACTTTAAAGAGTCGCCAGTTTTCTTGCTCTTGCGTTTTTCTTACATCATCGACAATTTTGATCTTTTCCTTTAAATTTAAGAATTTTTGTTTGGAATTCATCGTGATTACACTGCGCACTCGAGACTTGACACAACTAGGTTGAAGACACTACCAACGGTGCCAAAGCACAAAGGTTCGTAACTGATTAGAACTAGTTTCTACGTAGTGGTCAGCATAGTCATAGGTTAGGCAAGGATTAAGTTTTGCCCTTTCTCCCAGTACTTGTCTTTATCTCTGCCTAATTGCAGGCGCGGATCCAAGGGAGGGCAGTGGGGGCGATCGCCCCCTCCTGGGCGAAGTCCAAAACTGTTATAATCTGTTAAAATATATTATGAAAGTATAATGAAAATCAAGTAGCCTTTTTCTAAGGGGTGTATGGCGGATACTACTTACCTGTCCATTTTAATCATAGCTCATATATAGATTTTATCAATAATATAATTAATTACATTAATTGCTATGATTAATTATAAAATGCGCATTCTACCCCCTCTCCCGTTTTAGGTACAAAATCGCCCCCTACTATAGTAATTTCTGGATCTGCCCCTGCCTAATTGGTTCTTATACATTACTGCCGATCCTTTTGTACCTCGTTCCCAAGGTGGTTACAACCATTTTTGCAATGTCTTACCCCACCCAACCTTTCATGGGCATCCTTTTGACAAATGAACATTGTTCACACTTTGGGTTGAAAAAAATAAAAACACACTTGGGTGGTTGTCAGGATATTTTTGCGAAGCGACGAGGAGCTGTTGTCCGGAATTCGTTTCTTCAGAGGTTAGCTCTAATGTTAATCCTGTGGAACACGTTCGGTACCATTGATATGTGGCCAGCCTTTCGAGTTTTCCCTTGTTCGGAGGTGACCGTTAAAGGAGGTTTCACTGCTATCTAAATAATGAAAGTCCTGTCGATAGCGGTTCCGGGATCGACTCATCACTCCCGATGCATCTGCCATCTGCGGCCATGTTAAAATTTTGATAAAAACGTCATTTATATCTCTAATTAAAAGCAAAAACTTTTTGTACAATTCAAAAGATCTAAAAAATTAATCTTTTTTTCTAATTTGCCGCTACTTTCAACTTTAAATATCTAAAGATATCACGCCTTGAAAAAGTAAACACAGAAGCGATCGATAAGAGATAAAGCGCGACGCCTTCTTTGGTGGCAATATCTATGAATTATATTGTTAACTAAATCACTAAAAATGTCCGTTTCAAGAGGATTAAATAATTTTACAATTGCGCAAAATGATTTCGAGGTCATATTTTAACTAACCAAATTTATTAATTTGCTAGAGTAGAAAAAACTATATAAAACCATTCATTATAATTAATATTTTACTAATTTTTCACTAATTTTATTTATTTAAGTACAAATGCATGTTCGAACGAAAGTTTTATTGTTACAAAGAAAAATATTTTTAAAGAAACAATACATTGCAGCATGATAAATATCTCAATAGATTATTTTTCTCTTCAACAGTAATCTCCCCACCCGCCCTCTCACAGAGATTTTGCTACTAACAATTCTATTTATTAAAGTATCGATTTTAAACGAAAAAGTTAGTTATAGAATTATTTTAGTATGTTGGAAATTTCTGTCGCGAAGAGGCCCGTGTGCCGTAGGTTGCACAAGCCAGTCCCGAAGCGGCGCGTGTCCTCTTAGGTTGCACATTTTGGCAGCGAAGCGGCCATCGACGCCCAAAACTGGTTGCCGAAGACGTCTAGTTGGTAAATGATGATCCCGTTCGAAATAAAACTTTTTCCTCTTTCCGATCGTGTAATTATTTTTTCTTTCGGACAATCGGAAGCCTTCATTTTCGGAGTGCACTGAGGAAAAAACAGTCGGAAATGATATAAAATAATTTTAAAAATAAGCCTTGGTTGGTTATTGCCGAGGGCTCCGGTGAGGCACCCCAAAAACCGCTTATACTACTTTATAATAAGAGTAATTTGATATATATATATATATATATATATATATATATATATGTATTGGAGCGATATCATTAATCCATACTGTTGCAAAAATACTCTGCTTGTTTCCGGGGTTCGTCGTTCTAAAGTCCAGTTGGTGTAGAAAGTTCTAGTAAAAAGTCCACTGGTTAGGATGGAACACAACTTTATTGCTTTTAGAACTTCGTAGAATAATCAGCTGTACAAAATTCACAAGCACAATCTAACAGTAACGGGCTTTTAACAGTCCGCTAAGATCAGAAGCTTTCCCAAATGCTGTAATTCTCACATAAAATAAAACACATCCACAGCTAAAACTTCAGTGGAAATATTCGAGGGAAAGCACTAACAATCCCTCAAGACTCAGCAGTGAAGAATTTACACACAGCACTTAAATTCAAAGCTTCAAAAACGCAGGCGGAAACACCGCTGGATCACATTGAACGGGAGCTACTCTACACTGCGGATGCTCCACTCTCACTGAACTCTCGGGCAGCGCGCTTCTATATATAGCCGAGGCAGAAGCTGCGAGCAGCTTCCAGAAAAGTCTATTTCTCGAAGATTCCACACAAAGCGGGAATTTTGATTACGTCATAAGAGAAATGTTAGGTTATGCTTTTTTAATGCAGGAAAACCAACTTCTAGGCCCCATTGGGAAAAACGCGCCAAATAACCAAAATGTCGCCAAGCTTTGCGACTTTTGGCAAAATATCGCCAAATTTGGCGCCAAAAATAAGCTCCCAAAAGTCAAGTTATCTAACGTCTAGGACCAATATTTCTCGAGATTCCTAGAACCTCCATAGAAAAACAATGGGAAACCGAAACCTCCGTATCTCCGGTTCTAATTGACCGATTTTGATGCAACAAAAAGCAAAATTTAACTATTTGAAGCGTAGAATACGAATTTTAAACTATTTTAAGCCCCAGAACAGCGGGTTGCCCCGAAAAATTGTAACAATACAAATAATTGATATTCTAAAGCATTTTCCTGCTTCTGTTTTCATTTCTAAATTAGATCTAGGACTTGGTGACTAACTGTTCGAGGGGAATGGGTTAGTTGCACCCAGCAAAGGAGAAAAGGGCGAGTGACACCCACAGCCCGACTAAGACATTCAGAGGCCCTAGGCCAACCACTTTTTTTTAGGGGGGGGGGCTATACAATCATACCGTTTTGATATATATATGGTCATTAGGTTTTTGTTGTACATAAAGAGGGGGGGGGGGAGTAAAATTCCCCGTCATCTAATAAATATTTTATTTAAAATCTAAAGTTTTAATGCTCAGAAGTTACATTTCAGATGAGGTCACGTCAATGAATGCTTCATGGTAGAATTCTTTGGACCGTAACATGACGCCTTATATCCCTGAATACAGCATAAACTATATATGGGCGGGGCGTAATTTGGGCCAGAACTCAGCTCCGGTACTTCTTTTTTTTTTTTTTTTTTTTTTTAGGGGGGGTGAATTTTTACATACTAGGCAAAACCAGCCGGAGCTTATGCCGGAGACCACCGTTACATATTAATTTGTCATTTTAAGGCTTTTTACACACACATCGATTTTAACAGGCACACCACACAGGATTCGTTTCGCCTCAAACCAATTCTAGCATCCTGAAACCGATTTCAGTCAGCTTAGCAGAAGCCGATCCATCTGTGACGTATCTTGGTGCACAACCCGTAGCTTCCTTTTAGCCAAAACCAAAACTGCTGCTTATGACGTCACTACACTTCAACTGGCTTCAGATTTTTCCGAGTCGTTTAGAATCGCGAAAGATCTTAAGTTTTCGTAACTCTGAATGCGCAAGGTGATTAAGATGGGCTTGCCAGGCACTTTTGAGTTTGTATGCGTCAATAAATAATAAAGGATATAAACACTCAAAATGTTTTTTTTTATTAATTACTAGCTGCGTGCCCGTTCTCCGTACGGTAGGGAACGAAACTTTTTCTTAATGTATAGTTCGAATTGATTCCAGTGATTTGTAATCTAAAAATAAGCAAAATGATTTGACTCTTGGCGTAAAGATACTCATTAGTTATTTGTAAAGTTGGTATAAGTACTGACCTGAGACCATTGTTAATATTATGACGCAAAAAACTATGTCTATGCCATTCGCGATTAGAAAAGAAAAGCGTTGACGGTTTGCAGTGAAAATTCCTAATTTTCAAAATGTCTCATTGTTACATCATACTCATTTTTAGATTTAAGTTATCCAATTAATACCTTAGATACTACATGATGTGGAGAACCAGTTTATTTTATAGTTAAAATAGTTGTGTACCCGCTCTTCGCAAGGCAAGATGAAAGCATTTTCCTAAAATGTGATCATAACTACCTGTGACAAAACAGAATCTGCAAGAAAAAAGAAAGTTCTGTTGCAGTCTTTTCTGTGGAAACTACCGCGGGATATATTAACGTGACATAGAATTACTTAATGTTTAGTTAGCTGTGATGTAATACGGCTGTTCAAAAATAAATAGAAGACTTAGTTTCACGAAATATTTATTAATGCGGTATATTGTGCTCTGATCAATATTGCCTTAGCATATCTACTTACTATTACTTATACTACCTTTTACTGATACCAATACAATATATTTTCGTTTTGCAACCGTTAATGCTTAATTTAAAGAAACGGTTTAGATATTTGCCACGAATGCAGTCTTTAACTCTTTGGTGATTTTTTGCAATTTACGCATTTAGCATAAACGATAATCATTTCACTTAATGGTTGCCACTAAATCAGCTCCATAAATTTTTACGCATAATTCTTGTCAGATTAGCGGATTTAGCACCAGGGCCCTATTATCGCACGGGCAAATCGGGACTTTGTCCAGGGGCCCCGGATCGAAATGGCCCCCAATTTCAAATGTTCTTTTTTTTAACAACAAAATTTTATGTAAAGTAAAACAAATTTCATAGATGGGGGGCCCTCAAATTCATCAATGCCCGGGGCCCCCCGCTGGTCATAATCAGGTCCTGTTTAACACCGCAATATATTTCCTGCGATCGAAAACGTGTCTCGTTTAAAATCTCAATTGCAAATAATGTTGGATAATTCACTGGGGAAAAAACAGCATTCAATTCTTTTTCTGGCAACGTTAAATAAAATATAGAATTATTTCCTGCGTGGCGTATGTTTTGCTTGTGAGTTCGTTAATCTGATTGAGTTTCGAAAGGGGTTTTAAACTCGTGACATCAAAATCACGCACAACATTCAACATGCGAAAACTCAGTTATTTTAAAGTAATTTTATTTATTTTTTCCAACTGGCAATTTTAATCATAGTTGCTGTCTCCAAGACAACCAAACCGCAAGATATCATACCGAAATTTTAAGCATCTGCTTTTGAAATGAAAATCCTTCTTTACATAAAAATTCGTAAAAAATCTCTTAATTTATATTTTCCTTTGGTTTCTGTTTTAAAAGAGGACGAAATGTATGCTCCGTCATTTGACAAAATATAAAAAAGTTATGACGGATAGAATTCAAGATGCAACAGTTTTAAAAATATTTTACGAAAGTCAGCGTGAAATTTAATTTTATTTGAAAAATCCCCAAAAATCTGCAAATCATGTTACACAGTCCGAACAAACAGTTTTGAAAAGCAAATTTTCTCCTCTATCCGATGATGTAAATATCGTTTTGTTGCGAGTGTAATTATTGGCGTTATTACGTATTAAGCGAGAAAAATCGCCAAAAATCGGACAAAATATAAAATAAAACATTTTCTAATTCGAATTTCGAAAAAATTGCACCGAGGCGTGTTAGGATCTGTCCTAGTGAAGCCGTATGCAAAATTCGGAAGGTCTGCGACCAACCGTCTCGGCGCATGCTCACGAATTTGCTGAGATCGGACATTTGAGTAGCTTTCTGCCCTGGCAATTGCGAAAAAATCGTTAAAAATTAGGGAACGGGTGGATTTCCAGAATTTTAAAGTAGCCTACGGCCTATTCTATGTCGTTTTACGTGTATGTGCAAAATTTCAAGCCGATAGGTCTGATGGTGTGAGAGGAGTTCCCGGACGAACAAACAAACAAACAGACAAACTTTCACATTTATATAATAGATTTCTCCCTGCAGTCTCATTGTTTATTAATGATTAGAGAGCATGTAAATCGAACCAGACACTGCAACTACAGGGAAGTGCCTATTGGGAAGATTTGGTCTACTCTTTTGAACAGAAGAATATGTACGTCTTTGCCACGAGATATCAGTGTGGCTTGTTTTAGACTTGAAACTGGACATGACTACCTACAGGCCCACCTCTTCAGATTTAATCTTGTTGACACCCCAGATTGCATTTTGTGCACTTCTGGGAGTCCACCCAGACAGCACAGGAAACTTGCATCAAACTTGCATTATCAAGTCAATAAGCTTGAAAATTCCAGTCGTGTAAGCTTGATGCAAGCTTGAATCAAGTGTTCTAGTTTACACTTGCCCAGCTTGCATTAAGCTTGACATTTCAAGCTTAATTAATTTTCTAAATACACGGGGCGCCCGCTGGCGAACGCGCCCCACATACTTTATTTTTCCGCGCATTTTCCCCCTCTATGCTGTAATTTTAAGTTATTTTAATCTGTTTCCATCGAGTGTCCGTGGCTAGAATAGAACCCGGGACCTTTCGATTCGTAGCCGAGCGCGTTATCCATTCAGCCACCGGAGCCTTGTGCAGCTATGACTAAAGTTTGAAGTGAATTATTAAGCGGCTTTCTGGCCAGATTGATAAGTGGGCGATATGTTATTTGTTGTTTTTTTTTAATTTTTCCATGGGATGCATCAAAATTAAAATAATTTTATGTGTGATTTAGAGACTCTACTAATAGGGAAATAAACATAATATAAACTTAAGAGCAACACATGTTTTAAAACTTTCGCAACACTCATGAGCAATACTGCCGCTGGCTAAAAATCGAGACAAACGACTGATTTTGAAATCAATTTCGTAGTATAATTGTATTTTATTTTGAAGAATTTCCATATTTGGAAATATAGAATGGGTTTACTTACTTAACACAAATTTTGTGTTAAGTAATCTGAAATCAAAGAAACAGATAGTTAAACGTTACTTCGAAATGCTATATCACAGTTGCTAACATAACATGTATGGAATACAAATACTTTAGTCATTTTTGTAAATATTTCTTAAAATAACAAATAATTGAAAAAATTTTGCTATTTTTAACGCTAAAAATTCTCTTTACAAATGTGGTTAGTTATTTTCCTACATATTGGTATGCTATATCGATATAGAGCACTTCGAAGAATTAAAAATAAGTTTAAATTAATTTATACAAATGTAAATTTGAATTATTTTCATTGTTCATACTTTATAATTAAAAAATTATTTAACTTCTGAATTTTTTTTATCCTTTGTAATTTTATTTTAAAACTGCAAAAGTGTAAGATGTAAGATTTTTGGGCCCTAAAATCTGTAGGCCCTGGGCAGTTGCCCGTTTGCCTTGCCGGTAATATGGCACTGGTAATAAAATAAACACATATTTTACGAACTTTCAGCACGTTTGAGGACGCTAGACAATTAATGTCCATTCTCTTTCACAGATGGCGCCATCAACGCTCCTTTAAAAAGGAAAAATCAAGCGAGTAGCAATTGCCAAGCTTAAATCAAGCTGTATTTAAGCTTGACAATACAACTTGACTCCTGCAAGCTTGCTGCCAGCTTAGAATGAGTTGAACTGTCAAGTTTGCATTAATGCGTCAAATTCAAAGAAATTTTAAGCTTATGTGCTGTCTGGGCAATGACCGATAAACATTATTCTTGTCCTGCTCTACAAGACGTCCTTCCTGCGGATTTTTTTATGACTCTCCCAGATACTGGAGCAAAATCTTATTTGTATTGGACAGCAAGGCGCCGTATGCTCGAAAGAGCCTAGGCGGGCATAATTAAAAAAATAGTTAATTAACTAAATTTTTTAAAATTATTTTATTTGTTTAAATATTGATTTAATAAATGTGTACACATATGGACAAACTAAAAAGTAATTGTATCCTAACGCAATTCCTAAATATAAACAAAAAATACTAATTGTAATTAGCTTAATTAATTTTAGAAGTTTTGGGGGTCTTATACAGGGATCTTAAATATGATATTTTCGAAAATGTCAAAAATATAAGATATTTTGCTATACTGTAAAATCACTTATTTTCGCGAAAATGAAGATGTCGGTAATTTCGCGAGCTGAAAATTTCACGAATTTTATATGAATTGAATCGAAATTTGAACCAAAAATGTTTCGCAAGGCTTTAATTTTCGCAATTACGACGGATTCGCGGAAGTCGCGAAAATTAAAGCCTCGCGAAATTTAAGTGATTTTACAGTATATAAAATATTTTCAGTACTAAGTTACTATTGATAAATATTTTCGGACATGATATTAAAATTATAAAACAAATATATTCCATTTTATGTTTGTGCGTAATATATTATTTTAATTGAATATTCTACCTACCCCGTACTGAAGGGGTAGCTCGGACTTACAGTACGCCGCTGTATATGAGCATAAGCTCGAGAATAATAGGGCTCCGGTACTTTTTTGCTAGAAATTAATCCCTGTGTATGGGCAACCTCCAGCTATTGATCCGGAACGCAGAACTAAAGTTTGAAGTGAATTATTAACCGTTTTCTGGCCAGATTGATAAGTGGGCGATATGTTTTTTTGCCCACTATATATGGGGTATCAAAACCCCATATAAATCCCAATTTTACTGTACATGAATTTGCTAACATTACTAAAGTTTGGCCCGCATCCTTTCCAAAGGTTACCCATACCTGGCATAAACGAATACTTTTGCACAATGGCATCTTCTGTAAAACTCCATTTATTCGTTATCATAGCTTTGTATACTATTCTTTTTAAGAGCCTAAAACTATTTTAATTATTCGCCTGTGCAGTAATCAGGGCCTGTTTGCACCGCTGATGAATATAATCCACGGGCGAGTTGCACCCGGGAAATGGAGGGAACAATATCATAGACTGCTATAAAAGATGTTATTGCTTGTTTATTCCTGTGATTTGTGTATAGCAGATTTTTCATCGACTTTCTAATAAAATTTATGTTTCGTCCTGTCAACTGGACTGTTTTCTAAAACTTTGCATCTACACTGTACTTTTTAGCTTCGAACCCGGAAACTAAGCAGAGTTTTCTGCAACAATAATTTTGAATGTAGTACTTTTAGTACTACATTCAAAATTACTGTTTCAGAATGTAGTACTCGTATCTAACCGCATTCGGTTAGATACGAATATTTGTTTTTAATTTATCAATATACTCCATAACAGAGAGATCAAGTAGATGTCAACAGACTGCAGAGTGTTGGCTACAGGCTCTAAGTATGAAGAGTACTCACTGTGATGCACATTGCTACGATGAACTTCGGCGAGTTGAATCACAGTATAATTGATATGATTTTATTCGCGTATTACTGAAAACTGTTTATTTTTGCGAATTTCAATATCTGGTTTTGTGAATTTCAACATCTATTTCTTTAAATTTTCATGCTAGTTTTTGTAAAATTGACCTTTTTCCCTTAAGGGGACAAGGAATGTTCAATATTCAAAATATTCAATTTTGAATTCAATTCAATATTTAAAATTGAATTCGTTCAATATTCGTTTGAATTCGTTCAATATTCAAAATTTTGAATTTTGAATTTTTACTTGTAATTATATGTAAAGTTGTTTAACTCAAAATCATAGTTGTCTAGCATAATAGTTTGCATCTATATTGGAACTAAAAATTTTAAAAAATAATATTTTTTTAATGAAAAATTGATATTAAAAAAATACGCCTTCTATTTTTTCATTTAAAATATTATAATTTTTTAAATATACACTTGCAATATATGTATGAACATATCTGTGCATTCATTTTTATATGTGACAAGGGTAAGCTTTATAGAAAAAATAAATTCATGTGAGATGTAACTTTTTTTTTCGAATTTCCATCTTATTGTTACATTTAAATTCCTATATCTCTATTAAATAACCTTTGTTTGAAAATTTAATTCATAATTATGTTCATTCATGCATTACAAGTGTACTATAAAAAATTACAATTTTTTATTAATTTGGAATGCGCATGGGATATTTTGAAAAAAATATTGAATTTGCATTTTTTCTCAAATATATTGGTATATATTTTTTAAAAAGACTTAATTTTTTATTTTTAGTATTAATGTAAATGTAAACCTTTGTTTTAAACAACTTTACGTGTACTTTGAGACTAAAAATTAAGAAATGGCAGTTTTCACTTTTAACGTCCCTTGTCCCCTTAAAAAAAAATTACAAAAACAAATTAAAATATACGGTAAAGTGTTTGTTTGTTTGTGTAACATGTATTTCGGATTTGTGTGCTTGGCCCGAAGTCCGCTCATAAATCCACGTCAGAAGGACAACACAAAGGGGGGGGGGGGTGCCCTCCATGGAGTGTCTTACATACGGTAAAGTGCCAATAAAGGGTTGTTCTGATCGATTGTATTTTTATGATGGGGCCTTTTTAATCGATTATAATTTTGTAAAGGAGCCGTTTTAATCGATTGCGATTTTGTGAAGGGGTCATAAAACGTATATTCCTTGATTCGTAAGTTTAGCTTTTTTACTATTATATATATATATATATATATATATATATATATAAATGTACTGTACGAATAGACTGTAATGGATATGTATGACGCAAGTGTACTCACTCTTAAACTTTTCAGCTAGTAGTTTATATATAACCTAATTCATATTTTATGATAAATAATTTTTAATATACGAACCAACGTAGAAGTTTCACTTTTACTCCAATACTTTTTTTTTGAGAGGGTGTACTTGAAACGGATAGAAATTGCAAAATTTT
>JAWZYV010002106.1:0-16709 GCA_038373885.1 Cheiracanthium punctorium
TTTTTCTTACAACTATTTCTTGAATGCTATACAACTACTTCTTGAACTATATATAAAACGCTAATTACAACTATTAGAATGCAGCTCATCCACTTACAATATTTAAACCAGCTTCTTTGAAGCCATTCGAAATGGGGGGAGGGAGGGGGTGTAAAGAAGTTAATTAGTTAGGCTGTTTTAAATTATTAAGTTGCGTTGTGACGCATGGAAATCCAGGTTCGATACACTTAGTTGCAATATAATAAAAAGACGCTAAATACTAAAAAAAACTATTTTATTAAAAAGATACTATTGAAAATACAAACTTATTACAACGGATGGTGTAGCTCAGCGAAATAAAAATACGTCCTATATAGACAGTGAAATTAAGGTGGAATGACTTAAAAATTACGCCAGCACAAAATTACACATTGGCGAAAAGAAACACCTGGCCGAGATAAATAACGCCAATTCCAAAGCAACCCTATAAACTTATTACAACGGATGGTGGTGGCTCAGCGAAATAAAAATACGTCCTATATAGACAGTGAAATTAAGGTGGAATGACTTAAAAATTACGCCAGCACAAAATTACACATTGGCGAAAAGAAACACCTGGCCGAGATAAATAACGCCAATGACTTCTTTGAAGCCATTCGAAATGGGGGGAGGGGGGGGGTGTAAAGAAGTTAATTAGTTAGGCTGTTTTAAATTATTAAGTTGCGTTGTGACGCATGGAAATCCAGGTTCGATACACTTAGTTGCAATATAATAAAAAGACGCTAAATACTAAAAAAAACTATTTTATTAAAAAGATACTATTGAAAATACAAACTTATTACAACGGATGGTGTAGCTCAGCGAAATAAAAATACGTCCTATATAGACAGTGAAATTAAGGTGGAATGACTTAAAAATTACGCCAGCACAAAATTACACATTGGCGAAAAGAAACACCTGGCCGAGATAAATAACGCCAATTCCAAAGCAACCCTATAAACTTATTACAACGGATGGTGGTGGCTCAGCGAAATAAAAATACGTCCTATATAGACAGTGAAATTAAGGTGGAATGACTTAAAAATTACGCCAGCACAAAATTACACATTGGCGAAAAGAAACACCTGGCCGAGATAAATAACGCCAATTCCAAAGCAACCCTATAAACTTATTACAACGGATGGTGGTGGATCAGCGAAATAAAAATGCGTCTTATATAGACAGTGAAATTAAGGTGGAATGACTTAAAAATTACTCCAGCACAGAATTACACATTGGCGAGAACAAACACCTGGCAGAGATAAATAACGCCAATTCCAGAGCAACCCTAAAAGTTAATCCAATAAAATTAAAATGACGTAATCTCGAGCAAATAATTTTAAAGATGAGGCAGGGCAACAAAAATATAACTCACGCCAGCAGGATGCCAAGAGGGGCATCAAAAAGTCGTTGTGATAGCACACAAACGTATTTTATCTATTTTTAGCACAACGACGCTAGAATGAAGAGACAAATAAACAAAAAGAATAATACATTCGGGAAAAGCGAAAATACAGATTTAAAAGCCGAAATGGCAGAAAAATGAGAACAGAAAAGATTTAGAATTCTTGATTTTGGATAGATTACATTAAAGAAAGCCAAATTAAATGATTAATAAAATTAAATATGAGATCTGCATCACAGGGGGGGGGGGAGGCGAACTTTTCGGACAAAAGGAAGTTTCTTAAAATGCCTTACGTAAAAGGGGTCTCATATTTAGGCAATTTCGGGATTTTTCAACTTTCGGCTCTATTCCTATAAAATTTGCGAAATTTTCAGCTCTCGAAATCACCGATACCTTCATTTTCGTGAAAATTACGGCTCGAGAAAATAAGTGCTTTTACAGTAATTTACACACACTTAAGAAGCAAAGTCAGTGGGTTTTTTTTCCCCACGAAGAGCGATCCGTGCTGTAGAGCTGACACTAGCAGATATTATTAACCTATTTATGCCTAGTGTCCCTTTTTTGGGACGGCATTTTCGCTATTAGTCGAAAACGTTATTTATTTTTCCTAGCCTTTATTCATGAGTATTGAGCCTCAACTCTACAAAATATTTTAACATGACCCAGTAGGATGTTGATATTTCAATTTTTATGCTTAATGATTTTAAAAGAAATCATCCCTTGTTCAAGAAGTTGACATCAGAAATATATCTATTATTTCTGTTATCAGTAAAAATCGCAGAAATGTCCAGGCACAAATGGGTTAATGAAATCCGCATATTCCGAATTCCCGCTCAACCGACCAGTGCTCGGTTCCAGTCAGTTCGGAATACTGGGACTCTACTGTACTTTTTTTTTTCCGTAATATATGCACATTGGTACTGATCAAAGTGATACACATGAAAAATAGACACAAGTTTGCTAAGCTTGGCACATTCAAGTTCCGTTTACGGAGAAAAAATTCCGTTCTCATCTAGAACGAATAGATGGCTGCTTTCTGTTGTCCCAAAACTAGAAGCACAGATCGTAGAATGAGGCGTGTAGGTGATACGCGCAACTGGTATACAGACGAAAAGGTTCAAGAACTTCTAGTCCTTAGTCTTGGTTGTGCAAACAAAATTTTGCGCATTCTAAATAAATTTGCCCAAAGTCTATGGGTCAAAGTCAAAATTTTTCCGTTATAGAACTTAAATAAGGAGTGTGACGTCTCTATGACGCCATCTAATCGATCTACGCCAAAGATTATGTTCCGTTTTTTTTTCAAGATTCGAGGAATGAATCACTTGCTTCCATTCTGTGTAACGAGAAAGGATCGTTCGATTTGTGGTGCACTGGAATGAGCGTTTGTGAATCTACTCGCTAG
The DNA here is from genome assembly GCA_038373885.1 of Cheiracanthium punctorium. NCBI lineage: Eukaryota > Metazoa > Arthropoda > Arachnida > Araneae > Cheiracanthiidae > Cheiracanthium > Cheiracanthium punctorium. The sequence goes on from JAWZYV010002106.1 coordinate 2,826, forward strand.
CGTACGCAGCGATTGGCAAATATTTTCGTCTGGGTACAAGTACCAACTTCTAGAGGAGAGATCTAAAAATTAAATAAGTGGGCTCAGAAGTGTCTCGTTCTATGATCCAGTATTTCTAGGGAGTACATAAGAACTCATAAATTCTAGTACCACCCATTATTTTCTAGATGTGTGTGGCACAATTTTTTTTCTTCAATTCCTACTATTAGTTCATACTCTCAATATATATATTTGTATATCGTGTTCAAATTTTCAATCGTTATTAATACACTTTTTATTCATTCACTCAAATTCAGTTTTTTTTTAACTGGTAGTGGATGGCACTTGATGTTAATACAGTTTTTTAAATATAAAGTAACTAAAATAAAATTTTCCTTTGTTGACCTAAGTAAGAATTGACTTTAGTTTTTTTTAAATACTGTTTAAGCGTTAATGAAAAGGTACCTATCCTTTTCGAAGCAATCTGTGTAAAATTAACATGACAAAATAATTATTTATAATTTTACCTGTAAGGAGCAGGACTGTGAGAGCCAGTCATTATCCTGAGTTTGAGAACTTCTGGTCTGTATTTACCACACCACACCTGAAAGACACACAGAAACATTTTAAATAATCGAAAACATCGCTTCTATCGACGCAGTGAAGCACTACATCTGAAGTTTCTGTCTAAATCGGGAACATAATATATATATATATATATATATATATATATATATATATATATTTGGTTTTCGCGTTAACGCCAAGTCATTTATTTTTAGCTAACGTGGAATAGTTCATTGGAGTTCTACTTTTATTGGGTTTCCCCCCCCCCCAGCCAAAATCCAACCACATGACTACCAGCATAGGATTCATTAAATACGCATACAGTATTAACCCCTACCCCCCTTACGGTAAGATTTAATAATGAAAAATTGAGCAGGAAACAACTATTTAATTTTTAAATAAAGAAAACGCGTTTCATTTTATAATTCTTACATATTGTTAAAGTTCTATTATGGATATGGAGTTTTTGTAATTCGATTATAGTTGTAATTCGTTGTAGAATATCAAAAACGCTAATATTTTTAAAAATCGAAGCAATAGTTTAATAATCTTCAAGCGTGTCATACTTTTAAAAAAATCATTGTTTTCATTACTAATCAAACTTCTATTTTATTCTTGTAACATAGACAGGTTAGTTTTTTTTTTTTTTTTATTATGGGTCGAAGGAATATACGTATTCTGAAACAGTGACGTACCCAGGATTTTAGTTTAGGGAGAGGGGGGGGGGGCTGTGCTACAAATACCGCTGAACTTGGTGAACGTTACTGCTGAACGTTATAGTGACCTTGATTATAGTTATAACTCTCTTATAGCGTCAAAATATTCTGTACTACTGCTCTATCACGAGAAATTTGACTCATTATAGAAAATAACTAAGGAAAAAAATTAACTCATTAGTGGCAATTTTCAATGCTTTTCACTTCTAACTTTACACCTTTAGGGTGGGGGGGGGGCTTGAGACCCCCATAGCCCCCTCCGTGGGTGCGCCCACGTTTTGGAAAATGCCCCCTTTCTTTTGACTTGCAACTTATCCGAGGTGCCCAGACACGACCCTAGTAGCACAATTAGTCCAAAAGACGTTTAAAACACGTTTTTTAACGTCAAAAAACGTGTTTCCAACGTAATTTGAACATTTTTTGAACTACTTGTGCTACTAGGGGAAGGACGGCTTTCTAAAGTAACTTTTTATAACTTCAGAATTCCTCCAGTCACCTTGATCTTCATGGTTTGCGCTTCATTAAATGTTACTTTATTAAATGTCATCCGTTCATTAAATGTTAATTGTATATATATATATATATATTAGGGTGTCCCAAGATGCAAGGGAAAATTTTTTTTTTCGGAAATCGAATACGCATACCCTCTATTTTTTTTCTATTTGATCTCAGTAACATAAATACAAAGTATTATTGCAATACGATAACGGTAACCCGTGCCGACTTTATGTCAAAGTTGAACGTAAAATCTTGTATGGAGAATACTATGGAAAGATTGTGAAATGCATGTGTCTTTGGTACGTAAGACACCATTTTAGTCAAAGCAAATATTTATATTATAGCAAAAGAAGCATATTATAGTAAAAGAAACAAGATACATACTTTCGTTTCAACGTTTGTTTTTTACAATCAAGATAGATTTTCGTGTGTTCTTGTACACAACCTAGCAAAAATTGTCTTTTTTCCTCCTAAACGGTTATTAAACCATAAAAGTCCTGCATCATTTTTACCGCTCTTTCAGCTGTATCGTTCACTGCTCTAAGCATTGATATTGGTTTTTTTTAGCATCTAGAAACGTAGCGTTATTATTCCATGAAGAGGGACTCTCATTGAGAAAACTATCATCAATTTTGAGTCTAGGAAATAATGACGAACAACGATTTTATATCTTCGAATACAGACAGATATAAAATCATCGAAGCTTTTTTCTGTGAAAAATAAATTAAAATAACAGGTATCAATTGCGTGATATCTATAAATAACTAAATAAAAACTACACAATCAATATATCAGACTCACCATACAATGGAACACGAAGTTTGTCCTTCGATGGAATGTATTTCTTCTCATGGGCCGAGAAATTTTCTCTATGTAGATTTGCCACCATTTTAAATTTTGTTTCTTCGTCCACATCATCATCAAAAAGTGTTAATATTGCTATTTCATCAGTCAAATACTATAAATGCTGGAGAAATTTTAGTAAAGCAGCTTTCGAGATATTTCATCCACATTTTCGTAAGTTTCCTAAGATTTCAAAAAGCACAAACCTTTGTAGGGTGCTTTAACTGCCAAAATGCATTGAAGCCATGGTTTAACATACATTGTCACGATAAACAAGCATACGTCTAACAATGCTTCCCTATCCTTTGTGTTTAATTTCATCTGAGAACTAAATAACGATAGTTTTAGGGAGTAAATCGCTCGGGCCATCCATCGAGCTTCCATCTCTGGCACCCGGAGGTCCGACTTTTTTTTTCTGCATCTCCAGCTAAAAATACGATAGAAAGTTCAATCTAGTCCCGATAGTCTTCTCTGGCCATATCAGTTTTAAGTTCAGCCCGGTAAAACAAGCAAATTTTCAAGCTCGGATACAGTTAGGAACGATTCCAGTGTATCTCTATAGCATTGCATTTTAGCGGTATCGATGTTCTTCCAATTCTCTTTGAGCTTTTTATAGAAAAGGGATATCGGGGCTTGTTGTCACTTGTTTAATTTTCACTTCTAATACAGCCTCAGTTCGTATACATGATGACTGCAAGCGGAAAAAAGCATTTTCCTATCAAATTTTTGCTCTAGAAGCGCGCAAGCGCCATTAAAACGACCTGTATTCGAAGCTGTATTATCACAACAGAGAATTTGGACTTTTTCTTCGAGATTCCAATCTAAGACCGCCTGCCAAATAGCCTGAGCCTGTTCTTTGCCTGTAGAATTTTCCAGTTTTGGCACAGCAATGTGTGTTCTTTGAGTCTATATGAAATAACTATGGGCAAGCGTTCTTCTTTAAATTTTAAAGCACTCAAAGCAAGTACGAGTTTGCCGCCCAATGTAAGGTCACTACATCCAGTACTTCGTTTTGGAAATCAATTTTTATGTTTTCTGCGCGTTCCTTCCGTTTTTATGTTTTCTGCGCGTTCCTCCCGTTTTTATGTTCGGATCCTTTGACTTAAAGACTTACTTATTGAAAATTCGTCAATGTTAAGTCCAAGTGTAAGTAGCTCCAAGAATAAACAGAATCTCGTATACTTAACTGATACCTGTCTAATGCAACAATTAACTTTGGAGTAATGAAATCTTTCCTCATTACAGATTTACTTGTCCCAGGTTCTGAGCTTTCGACTGGTGTTGGGAAATCTTCTAAATCCATATTTTCATTAAAATTCGAAGAGGAATCTTCTTGCAATGATGTCGAAGATAATTCGTCGATTCTCTTCTCTGACAATTCGAAGTTGTGCCCTTTCCTCTTTTTTGGCCAGTTTTTTGTCCACTCCTCCTAAATGACCGGGCCGGCCCGGCTTTCTTTGGCGCTGCAAGAACATCCTATCTTGCTCTATTTTCATTAATTTAAGTGCATCAGCATGTGCAATATCGAACAAATTGTCTAAATTACTTAAAAATTCTTGTTGTCGCCGCTTGAATACGCCTTGTGATTTCTTTGAATTTATTTGTAAGTCTCTCCAATTTCATTCGCATTTATAAGCTTCCTTACGCAATTCGGCAACGATTTTGTAAGTATGCGTGCCTTTTTCCAAAAGATAGTACATTCGCGAATAGCGAGATTTGCACTTTCATTAACAGTTAAATTCACTTCTCGAATATTGTAAAACAAAATCGAGAGAACATGCCCATTCGACGGAAGTTTTGAACCCTTTATTTTATGCTTTATGTTCCCTAATAAAAAAATATCCTTTTTTTAGAACTACGTAATTCCACTGCCATGCTCTGTTCGCTGATTAAAAACTATACAAACATTTATTAACAAAACAGATTAGAATAAGCACATTGATACGTAGACGTACGCTGTCCTCTGTAAACTAATACTGATACGTTTCACGAATAGCCCGTTGTCACTATCGAAGCATTCCAAAACCTGTCTTTTTCCGTTTTGTTTTATTTTTACCATTTGTAGATGGAGGGCGCTCCGCTACAGATACGCGTCTTCAGCGTTCGCTTGTTTAAGTTTACACATGTACTGACTAACGCGTTCAGATGCAAGTCGGCAGGGGTTGCCGTTGTTAAAATTACATGAAACTTTGTTTATAATTGTTTTGACATAAAAGGAAAAAAACAAGAGTGTATGCGAAAAAAAATAACGACTTTCATTTTTTTGGGACACCCTAATATATATATACACACACACACACACATATATATATATATACACTGAAAAAAAATGATTACAGCACAACGTGTGGGTAAACGTAACGCCACCACGTTGTGATGTTGGCGTTACGTTTATCCATATGTTGTGTTGTGGATTTACAACACGTTGTGATGTTGGCATTACGTTTATCCACATGCTGTGCAGTGGATTTACAACACGCAGTGATACACATTGTTTTACAGCACAACGTTTGGTTAAAAGTAGCGCTAACACGTTGTGACGTAGACTTCGCCAGTTGCCGTACAATCATTGCCATAAGTTCTTTGTGATTGGCTTATCAATCCCATTACGTCATTTTTCAGTGGATTTACAACGCACAGTGCTGTATTATTTTACAGCAATATGTGTTGTAAAATTACAGGTAATGCTTAGAGTGTATATGTGCGTGGATGATTTTTAAAAGCTTGAGCCGTTAATGTTTATTTTGACCTCACATAGAAGTAAGTAGTTAAGCGCCTTAAGCTTTTTGTCTTACATTAAAAAAATTCATGAGTTTTCTAAGTACCTCTGATGATCGATAAGCTAGGATATGATTTGTGTATTGCAATAAGTGTATGAGCTTGAAAATTTTCTCAAAAACTATTATTTTTTTAGCTTTCGTTTGCTTTACAAGTATGTTTATCCACACTGTCAAAATGAAGAAATAATATTTAGAATAAAACTTCTAAAAAGAACGATTCTATTCTTTTACTGCTTTCTGTGACTGAAGCGATTTGAAGGGAGTAAATTCTGTCGGGGATTTAAGAAAAAGACTGCAAATATACAATCTTTCCATTTCCGGTTGGAAAAAATAAAAGAATAAAAAAAAGAAAGAACTAAAATATCTTCGGCAACTATCATTATTAAAGCTTTCTACCTCCTTTTTATCTGAATGGAATGAAACAGAAGCTTCTAAAGGAAAGAAAAGAATTCTTAAAGTATAATATTATGATTTTCTGTCCAAAAAAGAGGATATTTCTTTTTTTTTAAATCATGTAATATGAACGAAATTAAAGTCCGCTTTGCAGTTTGATGTTGTGATTCTTTAACTTCTTACATTAGCAGCACTGATCCAGAAGAGCTGGGTCGGAGAGTACTTTATGCCTGGAAGATAATCTTCTGCACCATGATCACGAATCCACTGAAGATAAGCCTGAAAAAAAAATAATGCAAACGTCTCTTAAAAGTCCATTTTTGAATTTTATAAAACTTTTTTGCACTGTTGAGATGCCTGTTTCCGTAGCTGATGAAAAGACAAGCCTAAGCAGTTCTCCATACACAGTTTAATCTTGTGAGCAGAACAAAGTACATTCACGTTTTCTTTGTTATCTGACGTACTAGCATACAGGATGGTTATAATTAAACTTTCTCTATAAATGAAACTCTGCAGAGAGAGAGAAGCAGAGCTATTTCAGACTGCCCCACGTGGTATATTGTTTTTAAATAGGATTGCACGCTGATAAATCAGGATCTCCCCCCCCCCTTTTTTCTCCTCTCAACATCTATACAAAGATATAGAACTTCAATAAAGCATGAAGCTTCTTAAAGCTTGAATCTTCATCGATTTTATCGAGATATGTATGTGTCACACAAATTTCTTTATTAATTTACACCATCTTTTTTAGTGCTATTTTTGGTTTAGAAATTCGTTCGAAATTGTTTAGATTACAAATAAATTACTTAAGTTAAAGGCAATTACCATTAAAACTTAATGTTCAAAAAAGTTCCCGGGGTTTAGGTTTTAAAATACTTAAGTTAAAAACAATTATAATAAAAACCTAATGTTTAAAAAAATTCCTAAATGTTTAGTTTAAGGCTGTTTCACTTGAAAATAAAGCAAATTTTGAACAGTTTTTATTTTATTTTATTTCTTTTTTAAATTAATTGCGCTAGACTGTGAAAATTTTAGAATGTCTCTTTACAATTTGCACTATGACACTGACAATGAACCTATAGGAGTTACGAAATTGTCAGGGGAAAAATGCTACAACATATAGAATTTCGCCGTATTTCCAAAAACGGTTAAATCCTCGGCCCATTTTTGCGCTTATGATTTTTTTTTTTTTTTCTGAAAGTGGCAACAGACATACAGCTTTACTGTTAGTGTAAGTCCATAGCACATCGGGTGAAGGTGCATTATTAATTATTTTCGAGTGTTTAACGCCTTGGGTTTGTATTTAAAACTGTTCAAAAGTCCTGTGACGGCGATCGCTCTCCAGGTATAGAACACCCTTAATGTTTAAGTTGTTAAGCAAATAACTTATTTTCAAAATTGACTAGAGAAGTGATGAAAATTCTGTGACGAACAATATTTCTCAGAATTAGTAATTTACCTGCATCCGAGTAATCTAATCACAACTAAGATTAATTGACTTGACCTTTTAACCCTTTGAATCCTTCAACCCTTTCCCAATGCTGAAAAAAAGACAGCCGTTGCCATCCATCGCTCGACTTAACGACCAGCAAGATGGCGGACGATCGAAACGTTCATCGCGTGCCACAGATCTAGAGACCCTTTTTTTGACGCAGCTGGCTGTGCGGCACAGCCAGTTGCGTCAAAAAAGGGTCTCTAGATCTGTGGCACGCGATGAACGTTTCGATCGTCCGCCCTCTTGCTGGTCGTTAAGGCGAGCGATAGCAACGGCTGCCCTTTTTTCAGCATTGAGCAATCTATCCAGCTGTTTTCGCATTCTTCCATTTTTCGGCAGATGCCAGTGCTGTTCAAAAGAATCGTGACCATTTTTTTGACGGGAAATGACGTGCTAAAAAGTAAAGGATTCTCGTGGAGCTATGTCACCCGCAACTATTTTTATAGAAATCAAATCTATATTCTTCGTGACTGGCAACAGTCAAAACGTCAGAGTTCGGTGTTCCCAGAGCTGGAACACGGCGCGTTGAAGGTTTAAATCTAAATTTTTTTATGGTCTCTTGATAAAAAGCTACTAACCATCATCTTTCTATTCCCTATTCCATTTGCCAGTAATTTCCTTTTATTACTATTGCTTTTTCCTGCCAGCAATAATAATAACAACAATAGTAATATTGAAAGTTTTCAATTTAAACAGATCACACCCATGTTTCAAGCCTAAAGCTATCTTGCATCACTTCATTAGTCTTACATCAATAACGCCATTCTTTGGCCTAATTTTGGTTTAGAGGACAGACACACTTTTATAATTTTCTAAAATTCGATTTATCGAGCTCTTCCTTCCCGCGACAAAAGATGAGAGGTTACACATACCCTGAAAGCCTCCTTGATGCCACCGTTATCAGCGATATTTTCTCCTTGCGTGTTGATTCCATTCACCTACGGAAAAAATAAAATGGAAAATAACAGGCTATATCAGTTCCGAGTACGAAAATAAAGGATTCTGGATATATTTTTGATGGGTGTTTGTATTTCGTGTTGTTGAGTGTTCTTTTATTTTTATTCACACTTCCGGTATTGATTTTTCGGAAACTATATAGTATGCTAATATAATGAAGCAGTATGAATAGCGTATGAGAGGGTTGCGATTGAAAAAAATTTCCGTTCAAATCTGATAATAATCATTAGTGGTAGTGTATTGTACATACTGTTATCATTTTCATTGAACTCGCCAATAAAGAGGGCGTCACCATGCAGAGGATGATTCGTAAATAAGAAAAAAAGGGAAGCAATCAAAGGGGAGATTAAGGGGCACATGAACTATTGACTGTTCGTCGGGAAAAAGCGAAAAACAATGTAGCTACTGCGTAGTTATGTAAGATGTAGTTGTGGTATGATGTTGCAATGTTTAATAAATGTCGTGCTGTTAAATAAGGTTTCTTTATTAAGTATTATTAATCTCTGTAAGTTTTTTTTATAATTTAAAGTACTACTAAGAAAGTAAAGCGAAAAAGCTAACAATACATATTTCTTTAGGCAAAACTGTGGAGTTTTAATCAATATAAAGGATAAAAGATGCACGATATGTCACTAAATTTATAAATATGTATATACAGTAAAAGTTTTTTTTCCTTATTGTTTTAGCTATGAAAATGGAGCGTGTGCTATCTAATATTTCTTCAGTAGTTGTTTAATATCAAGAAAAATACGGCAAAGGTAGAGGAAAGTGGGTGCAAAATATTTTTATTTACCTTACAAATTCTGAATACTTTTGGGATAAAATGTTAAAGGATAAATATATGTTTAACTTTCAAAAAATAACAGCTACAAAAAAGTTGAAAACGGAAGCTGTTGTTGAAAACTGAACTCGAAATGATTGTATCTTTTAAAGTATTTAATTTGTTAAATGATTTTTGTGTTTACTTGTGCAAACCGTAATAAGTGATATATTTTGGTAAACAAAAGAAAGTTATTTTATTTTATTTATTTACCAACTTACTTATTTATTGTTACAAAAAAAATTCACAACAGCAACACTTTTTTTAATTTCTTTTAAGGATGCTTTTACGAACACTAGATTTTAAAAGCGAAAAAATTTTGCTATGTTTTTTAAGAACAGCCTTAATACTTTTAAATGTGAACACGGTTGAAGAAATGGTATGCATCCCTGGTGTGACTTTATGTGTGAGTTTATGGCTTCCATAGTAGAACATATAGTAAAAAAATCGATAACTTCGTTAAAAAATTACAGCCTTTTCTGCATCTCAGCAAAAAATAGCGTCGGCGAGAATCTGTCAGAATTCTTTCAGAATAAATGCATTTTATTTGATTTAGCAAAAAGAATATTTTTTTTTTTTTTTGCAGTTTCTTTTATTAGCATTAATCCAATTACCTGTAGCCCAAGGTCATTCACTGAGTAATTTCCGTATTGATCGATGATGCACTGGGCTCTCTCACGGAAAGTTGAATCCGTCTCGGGTTCCCACCAGTTGATGTTGTTGCCATCTTTATCGAACTGCCGACCTACAGTTATGGGGTGTGCTCAGTTAAAATGCATTTCACAATAAACTAAATTAAGTATAATGCTGTGTAATATGTTTGAAATATCAAATAGCGACAAAAGATAACTCAGATCACGAACTCAAGTAGAATGCCTCGTTGTGAACTCAAGTATACCGCCGAATTGGAAAAGTGTTTTTGCAAAACTTTTCAACACAAATGCACTTGTGTGTTAGATAAATAACTGAAACTTTTAATTTGAACCGTACACACTAAGAAAAAAAAAAAAAACTAAATTTCACTCCAGAGGAGTGAGGATGACTCCTCAGGAGTGAAAGCCGGGACAAGTTTGTCTCGATTTTCAGTCCTTAGGAGTGATTTTTGTTCTTTTTTATACAAGGTTTCTACAGATTTCACAGCTTTTTTATACAAGGTTTCTACAGATTTCACAGCTTCCCTGACTTTCCCTGACATCCATCACGTTCTTCCCTGACTTTATCTAGCATGCTTTCCGAATTTTGTGTTTCTATTTTTAACATTATCATTAACTAAAAACTTTTTATATATTTTGCCCCTTTTTTACAAATAATAATAATAATAAAATCAATATACACAAAAATATTATTTGAGATCTCGGAATTCTAACAAAAGCCATGTTTGATAATAATTTAGGATAAAATTAAGCATATTTCAACTGCACAACATATGCTCATAAAGGAAACATTTTAAAATTATTTATTATAAAGTTAAATGAGAAAATGAAAATAAAACAATTTCTATACTTAGGTACAAACAGCAAATATTTTCTTTATTTTACCGCAAAATTCAATTTTTCTTGCATTTCACTGACCTTTCTTCAATTTCTGCTAATTTCCTTGACTTTTTTCCCAAATCCCTGACTTTCCCTGACCAAAACTCATTTCCCTGATATTCCCTGACTTTCCAGGTCTGTAGAAACCCTGTTATAAGCGTGTACAAGATGTATAGCGCGGACTACTGAATGGTTATAACGCTAGAAAGGTACATCTGTATTTTTCCAAATATTCGCTAAAGAAATACTTCGTAAGATCGTGAACACAATTATGTTCTCAATGAATTTTAAAAGTGCTTTCAACGCAGTCTAATTTAAACAATTTTTTTTTAAATAATTTTTTCTTTGCCTAGTAAAAATGAATAAGATGATACAGACAGGCCCGGGTTTAAAAATTTGACGGCCCTAGGCAAAATCAAGATCGGCAACCCTGTACATATTTTCACTGATGTATGCATACACACGTATACATAGATGCATTCATACATGTATAATATGTTCACTCTTTATGAAAAAATATTCATGGCATTTACAAAGTTTAACGATTAAAAAAAAATTGCGGTGATTCTCAAATCTTTAGAACTTTAGATACTAGATAGTCCTCTACTATTTCATAATAGATGAGCTCATATTATTTATCGCATTATTTATCATTTTACTCTAAAGTTGAGTTGTTCTAGAAAAAATTAATTTGTGAAGTAGCAATTTAAAATCCTTCAAAACATACCAAATTTAACTCATATAAAAATTACCTATATTACATTTATACAATAAACTTTTTGCTTGTTTGTTCAATTTATCTTGGTTGGGGCCATTATAAAGTGCAATTGTTACGCTGTAGTTGAATAAACCAGTTCTTGATTCCATTAAGACACACCAAGAAGATATGAAAAGAAATTATTAAAATCTAAAAGTAAAAAAGAACAATGCGTATTCAAAAATAACCGGTTTACTCGAAAGAAATTGGCAAAAATGCTCATTTCGTAGTTTGTCTTTAGGGTGTATCAATCAATAGAGTAATATTCTGCTTCTGGAGACTCATTCCCAGAAATAATTTGAATTATTTACTTTTACATTTATTTTTATGATTCGTCCACTGAAATTGCACTGTTTATTTCCCTTTACTTATATAGAATGTATTTATCGTTTAGTGCGTATAAAAATATTTATAAAAATCCATTAAGAAACTCATGTGATTGCGATAAATTAAGATTCAAGTAATGTGGAGGCTAATAGGGAGCTTCATAAAAAGAAAAATAAATAAATAAATAAATAAAATAAAAATAGCGAAATAATTAAACAGAGAAGCGGAGTCGGTAAAAATAACTTACTTTGAATTTATGACTGAAATACGAGCTTAGTATTTTGTTTAAATGTTATTTGTCCCCTCTTCAACAACTTTTTCTTTCGGAATGTAAATTTAAAATCCTCATTTAATTGATATGCTAAATATCAATATCAATCATATAAATTGATATGCTGTAAATTCATCTGATAAACAGGCTTTTACTGGCATATTAGTCTGATATCTGGAGTTTTATTTTACAGCCTAATCATTCAGGGTTTTTTATTTAAATCTGTACCAGCCTTTTACTGAAGAATCAAAAACCAAACAATGCATTAAATATTAATTAGAATATTGTTTAGTGCCCTATTTTAATACTGAATTCTTTGGGCCTTTTTGTTGGCAAATTCATCCATTAAATTAGTTTAATTGAGGGAGCGCGCAATATCATTTTCAATTAATATTAAAGACAGTCCAACTAACCTTTCTTGGGACAGACTTGATCTTAAATACATTTTAACCTGTTTAGTTTTGAAAAGCTGCTTTCAACAGATGCAAAAGTCATTGGTATTGCTAATAAAATTTTCAGTACATTCAATTCCGGTTAATTGGACCACCGCACAGTGGAGTATTCGTATCAAAATCCTGGCCAAAAGTCGAAAATTTTAAATTTGTTTAAAAACAGTAATATATATGTTTTTGGATAGCCTAGTAACTGATGCATCATGTAATGCATGTTTTTCGACCCTAATTCATATCCAAAAGATGCAACACTCGGTTTAAAAGCAAGTTTCTTCATTTACGGCAAGAGATTTCGGCGTTTCCTATTACTTCGTCTTGCATTTTTTACGGGCTCTTTAAATTAATTTACTGATTTGATACTAAGTATAATTGTAGTAAAATATATGTATTTTAATTATATGTATCTATTAGCTTGAAAAAATAATATGACTTTATTTTAAAAATTGTAAACTTTTTTTTTTCTTATTTTTTTTCAAAGATCCACATTTCAAAAAGCTTTTTGAAGGAGTGTCGCGGCTTGTCGCGCCTAATTTCAACTGTAATCGTAATTATTACAGTATTGAGTGTCTATTCCAAGAAAAAAATGTTCCCCCAACATCCACCATTTTTATAAAAAAAATTATTTATATAGCGCCATTTTTATTTTTTCGATAATTTTTCGACGGGTGATCGCAAAAGGGATACAAACATACGCGCTTGTACTTCTCATAAACTATAAATTATGTGCAAGTGTTTGGATAAAGGTATATAAAATTTCATTTCAGTTAAGACTTAACATCGGTATTTTGAATTCAGTATGTAATTTCTTATTTTTCTGATGTAAATTTGCTATAAGAAGAAAATTTCTACATATTCCAAAATTGCCCTTTCTTAGTCCTGTAAATTGTCCCATCTATTTACAGCTTAGTTTTCCATTTATGTCGTAAATTGTGTCCAAAGCAAAATCTCCCCTTTTTTGGATCTCAAAGCTTGGCAACTGTGACTTCGGGTCATTGGAGTGTGAGTGTGTAAACAGAAACACGTGCTAGCTCTTTAAGTCATTTTGAAGTGCTGGCTTGAAATAAATTACTTTTTCCTCCAGCTTGGAATGAGATTTTATGGGTTTCAAGTAGGCTTCTTTTAAGCAGTGTCCTTTTAGCTGCTCTAGACAAAGGCCAACGAAAAAGAGCAAGCCTTATTACAGTGAGAGCCTACAACTTCTCTACCAGAGGGGCCCGATGGTGGTCCCCCCTCTCTCTCTCTCAAAAAAAAAAAAAAAAAAAGTCATTCTGAGTGAAGGCGAATATCAGAGTTCAAAAGAATCAGAATGAAAAAGTTAATCTTCAGAAGTCATTAGAAAACTAAGATCCCTATAGTAACTACATTTAGATTTTGTGACTAAGTAAAAAATCTAAAAAATTTTTATGATAAAAATTGATTTATAGATAAGTAGTATTATATTTATAAGCATTATTAAAGTATTACATTTACATTTTTTTATTGTGGTTAAGGCACAGC
>JAWZYV010002107.1:0-31308 GCA_038373885.1 Cheiracanthium punctorium
TGAAACGGTTTGACGGATTTGGAGGAAATTTGGAATAAAGACAGCTAAAGTCCTGGATTAACAAACAGGCTACTTTTTATCGAGCGAAAAAAAACACTGTTCCTATAATATGCAAAAACAAAACTATTTTTCATATAAAAAAATGAATAGAGCTTTTTTTTTTTTACAAAGCCGTCGATAGATGGCGCAAACTTATAGAATACGCAGTTGTTAATAAATAAAACCACCTGAATAAGTCTTTCCTTTTGACGTGGATTTATAAGCGGATATCGTGCCAAGCCAACGCCCTCTAGAGAGGAAAGCCGCGGCGCTTACTTGTGACGTCACACCGAGTAGGTAAAGCAAAGCGTTTCCATTGGGTTTCTCCTCTCTCCCGAGGCGCGGAAAAGAGGAGAAACCCAATGGAAACGCTTTGCTTTGCCTACTCGGTGTGACGTCACAAGTAAGCGCCGCGGCTTTCCTCTCTAGGGGGCGTTGGCCAAGCACACAAATCCGAAATACATCTTACACAAACAAACAAACAAAAAATAAGTTTTTGAAACTTTCATTCAGTTTGAATGAACCATTTTTCTGCGCGTCTTTCCCCCTTCTATTTCCAATCGATTACATCCAGAAAAAGGGTGTTAAAAATATCCAATTTAATTTTTTTAATCACACTCAGGAATAATGATACACTTTCCAACTTAATGGAATAAGGAAGGAAAATAGGGAAGAGGCATGGATTATGATACGCTTTTAATATGAAACACTTTAATGCGTATTTAAAATCTGAAAGTGTTTCAGATTTCCTTACTTTTTTTGACAATACCAGACTATTTTTTAAGGGGACAGCCTACTTTTAAAATGACCCAAAAATTGATTTTGAGATTTTTATCTCATTAAATAGTTTACTTTATTCTAAAAAGATTGATACCAACCATTTTTCTGTATGACAATTATTTATTGAGATAAAAAGGAAAATGTAAATGCAAGTTGGGCAGCATGCTGTAGAAGCTGCAACTAATGTTGACACTAAAAGCATAAAAGAGGCAGAAAAGAAATGTACAGAATTTAATTTAGAAACTCGAAGAGCCAGAAAAATGCTCAACAGTTCTCAGTTTGAGGCAATAAAAGAAAACGAAGGCAATGTGCATGAAAGCGGAAAATTTTAAATCGAAAAGTTCATAAAGTGAAATAAAATCAAATTTTTATGTTGCATAGTAAAAAAAATATATACATGGATATAATTATTAAAATAACTTCAAATAATGTACTTTACCAATATTCGTGCCTTTATATCCTAAAAATGTATCTTTTGTTAAGGTATGTACATATTTTTTCATATTTACAATTGTCGAGCTTTTCTTTAGATTGATGTTTCTTAAGCCATATTAAAACATATTTTGGGTTAATCATTTTAAATACTCAGTAAAATTATTTTTAAATAGTAAATGTTTCAATAGAAAATGTTTTTAATTTTTAAAAATTAAATTTATGTTCCAAAACTACAATTTGAACTTTAATTGGCGTTTTCTCAAAACACTGTTTTTCAAGTTTGCGCGCATGATATTTTAAAAACTATTTAAGATATCAACTTGAAATTTTTCTCAGGCATTTATTTTAATATAATGAACAAAATGAACTAAAATGAAATGGTTGTGTTTCATAGAAAAAAAGTTATGATTGTAAAACTATCAAAATTTTTATGATAATTTAAACTTTTAGATTAAATATTTTTTTAAATTTAAATTATGAAAATAATTAAACCATTTTAGTTTAGATTGTTAATTATAATGTTTTGTTTAATTTAGAAAAAAATTATGAGGATCAAAGGAATTCTAATTGAGATATCTTGCGCGCAGTGGGAAAGTACCCTTGAATTGTTTTTACAATATTGTGTGGTAAAATAATATTTTTTAAATTATCACCTTTATAATAAACTACAATAATATTTTTAATCAATAGAGAATGTCATAGTAGTTAACTGAAAAAAAAATTGTGTTTCTGCATGCATTCATTATTTTTTTTTAATTATGAAAGTTGAACTAAAATTTCTACATTTTCCCATTCTTAAAAGTAGGCTGTCCCCTTTTAACTTAATTAGGAGATAGTTCATTTTTAAATAGAGTGTAGCAGTACTCCTATGTGTGTATTTGTGATATGCGTTGTGACATCTTAGTTCAGATTTTTTAAATTTATGTTCAAAGAAAACTTTACAAATATTTATCTATATTACAAAGTAAGTTTAATAAAATTCTCCTGGAGTGTTGAAAACATACATTTTTAATGATTCCCCGCTGACTACAAAACAGTCACAATAACCCTGAATGTTAACTTTTCTAGAAATTTTACTTTTTTTTTTTTATTTGGAACTAAAAAATGTCCCAAATCTTAAAATGAAATCATATATTGTACATGCACTTATTTTATACAATTTTCCGGAATAAAAAAAGAATACGCACTTCCATGACCTTTTTTTAAAAATAATGCAACCGTTAAAGGGTTAATTGAATGAAATTAACGAGGGGGTCGAGAGGTCGAGATGGAGGTATTAGAGGTCGTATACGAGGTCGACCTCTAATACTCTCGACCATCTCTTTATAACATAAATGATAATAGTAGACTAAATATATCGTTCAAAAATATCATGTCATTTTAAAAGGGTTTAAAGGAAATCATATACTAAATCAATACTTTTACCCTATTCAAGAATTATGGTATTAGAGGTCCAGATGGCTACATTCACGGTAGCAATACGCCACAGATCACCTGGTTTCGCCGTGACAGGGTGTCCAGCAGTGGACATCAGTGTGTCCTTTGCTGGACACCTTATATTTTCTGAAAAACTGGCTGATGTGTTCGGTGAACTCTGGCATGCGAGTTGGTAAAAAGCTCTCAGAATTTATGTATAAATTGTGAAGAGGTACCTAAGAATGGAGGGTGCATTTATATTGGTGATCTTTATTAAAACCCCCTATACATGTTGCGTTTTGCCGAAACTTTCTGTGTCGCCTACGCGCCAGTTAGTTAAGGTAAGCTTTTTTGTATTTTCCGATGGATTCCGAAAAAAACTGCAGGGAGTCGCCAGCCCTTGTGATACTGGCGTGAAACTGTAATGTTAATATTTTCGATTGTAAATAAATGTTTGTTTATTGTTTAATTTTATGTGCTCCTTCATGGATATAATGCATCTGGTGGAGTTTAGACCGACACTCTTATTAATTGTATGACTTAAATAATTAAATATCTAAGTTTTTCTAATAATTTTATGTAGGAATTAAAATATTATTTGAAAAAGATACAGATTTTTTAAAAATCAGTTGGTTTTCTGCCGCATCTCTTTCTTTCTTCGATTCTTAAAAGAATTCTAAAATAGGGTAAAAGTATTGATTTAGTATATGATTTCCTTTAAACCCTTTTAAAATGACATGATATTTTTGAACGATATATTTAGTTTACTATTATCATTTATGTTATAAATAAATGGTTCAAAAATTTGTATTGTTTAGAAAACAAGCAATAACGAGTAAACCGCTCATATTTTTTCTTTCAGAAACTTTTTGCGGTTAAAAACGAGACTTTCTAAAATATTATCCATCTTAAAAGTTTAGAATGCAGCTATAAAACTAATCAAGATCACTGCATAGCTATAAAACTAATCAAGATCACTGCATAGCTATAAATAAGATTTCTCCGACCTATACTTAAGAATGTTTATTTTATTATTTTCCAAGAACTAATTCCTAAGCAAAAAGATCTAATGTGCCCGAAAGTACCCCTTTTGACACTCAGCAAAATTCCTTACAGCACGGTGATTTTGCCATGAAGCTATGTAGCATTTTCCTATTTAGCAGCGTATATTACATTGATGTTAGTTTTTAATACATTTTTTTCACGAACAGTCAATTTATCTTCATGGAACTGGAATCAACGGACGCTTAGATCATTCGCTTTATGCCAGATGCTTTTGAGCAAAAATTTCAAGTCTTCGTAAACCTAACTTTGGAAATTGAAATATCGGTCAGCTATAAGCAAAGCTAGAAAATTAGGGGAATTTAAAACTAATAAACGTTTAAATAAGGTAGAAGCAAATCTTAACATCCAATTTTCATGACCGAATTTCAATTAAAGCTTCTAATGCGTGATAAAATTTTATAAAAACACTTACGGCTGATTTTCTTTGGATTCAAATCACTTCGGTTGTAAACCTAGCGTATTTTAGCATTAAAAAATTCCTATTTTAAACTGCTGAAAGATTCCACCTTCAAATTAATTTCACCAAACCTTCTTACAAACTAATCTTTTGAGATTCTTTTATTGTTACAAATTTGTCTAGGGTTATAAAAAAGTAACTTCTGTAACAAAGCATGCTCTAAAATGTTCTTCGGCTAGTATTTGTCAACAATACAAATTTAACTACAAAAGGTGCACATTGTTATTATTTTAATTCTTTACTCTCATAATTGTTACATGCTGAAAATGAAAAGTTATCAAAAAATGACTCTAAGCAATATTAATGAACTTTGAAACAACTGACATAAAAGGCCTAAAAGTGTTACAGATCTGCGCCAGCACGTGGTTTGCTGTGCAGTGCTCGCAACTCAGATCTATTGATGTTTTTCTATTGACTCTGCCAAGATATTTCTTCCGTTATGTTGTATATTTTCTTCTGTAGCAAATAACTTATGTACAGCGGACATAGAAAATATTTCAAAATTTTAGTGATAGCGTTTGATAAACGAGCTCTATAAATTCCTAAAAACCCTCACAAATCTCATAGACTTTTCAATCAGATATTTTACAATCATTTTACTTTACATTGCTCTGCAGTGGTAGATGAAAACAAGTTCCGTTGTATTTTCTATCAAGTCCGCACGTTGTAAGAGGTGTACTATGGACATTTTTGTAATGACTCTTCCCAACTTTCCAAACGCTTGATTATTACCGAGCGTTTGATTCAATTCGAATGGGGGAATCATTTAGCAAATACCAAAAGGGAAAATTACAATGCGTCTAGGGAACCCAGACATTATTCGAGTCCCTCTCTTACGATGGCCCCCGATGATGTAAACTGAGGAAGCGAGGGAAAGACAAAACATCAAGGACTTTGAGCGGGAATATGGATGGACGCAAATTATAGCGGCTGCCGGTGGCTTTCCATTTTATATCACCAAAAGGATATTGTATGCCAAGTGTATAACTGTATATTTGTATTATTGTATATTCTACGCCTTGCATATTTGTATTGGATATTGTATGCCTTGTATATAACTGTCATTATTATGTATTCAGTATTCTCAGAATAAAATATTTAGTCTCGACACCAGGCTACTAGTAGTGGTCGCAAAATGGATTAATACCGTTGAATTACCAGCAGTTAGCGCCATAGGCGCACACACGGAATGGGCTATGGTGGCTAAAGCCCCCTCCCCCCCCCGTCCCCTAAACCCTGAGAGTTAGATGCAAAAAGCTTTAAAAACTGAAATTTGTCACTAATGAATTAAAAAATATTATTTTTTTAATTGTCTTCAAATTACTTCTAATTTTTCTGGGGGGATGAATTAAAAGGGGGGGATGATGGTTTTTAAATATATAAAGGGTTTTCCAATAGGGATGATACAATTTAAAATGTTTAGAATGGCAACATTGCGTATTCTTTTTTGACATTTCTTAGGTCTTTTGTGTTTAGTGTGCTATGCCATTGAATCATAGAAAGATGCACGCTTGAATAACATTTCGAAATGATTCAATCGTTTTATCAAAATCAGTGTTCGTATGTGATTACTGAGAGAAATATGAGAAGAATTCATGGACGGCATTACTTAGTTCTTGTGATGGAACACCTTGAGATTTCTTTCTTTGGGGATACGTTAAGTCACAAGTTTATGCTGATAATCCAATGGCCATTGAGACATTGAACGCGTTATTCGTGAAACAACACCCAATTTATGTGAAAGAGTGATGGAAAATTAGGTTGACAGAATGCGGCATGTACAGAGAAGTCGTGGTCAACATTGGCAAGAGCGACATTGACTTCTTCGAGTCGCTTCCAGGAAGTGACCGTTCATCCCTCACACTTTGTTTTCGAGGAAAATGTTCCGGAGCTCTCTGTACCTCTTTTTTTAATTTGTTAAATTTTTTAAAAGAACTTTAAAGAATTGAAAATTCGGGGTTTTTTTCTGTGTTTCCGTACGGAATTAATGGTTTTATTAAATAAAATGTAAAATTAATTTGCATTTTTATTCAAACTAGCGATTTCGCGAACACACAGTTAAATTTATATTAATTACTAGCGGCTACCCGCGACTTCGTCCGCGTCGGCTTTAGAATTAGCGCCCGAGAGAAACGAAGCATGTATGAATAACAAATATGTTTGCGACTAAAGAAACCGCATTTAAATATTATTTGCTTTTTACTTATTTTAAATGAAGTGTAATGCATGGTAGTATACTTCATTTAAAATAAGAGAGTATACAGAATTACTAAATTTAGATTTTTTTTTTTTCAGGCATTTGGCGAATAGAGACAGTTACGACAGTATTTGCGAACTATTTTGAGTGTTCTTGTAAAAGAAATATTTATGCTATATGTATGAATTTTAGCCTATGTAAATCAGGCGTAGTACAGTTTCTATTAGCGAAAAAGTTTTAGAATCGGTTCTGTAGTTAAAGAGATGCCCATAGAGCGTAATGTATTAGAATTATTTTGAGTGTTCCTGTAAAGGAACTATTTGCGCTACATGCATGAATTTTACCCTATAATACTCAAGAATAGTGTAGCTTACTATCAGGGAAAAAAGTTTTGGAATCGGTTCAGTACTTACAGAGATACACATAGAGCGTAATGTAATTCTTATGAGTATCCCTGTAAAAGAACTATTTGTGAGATATGCATAAAAGGAAGCCTATAACACTCAGGGCCCCCCCTAGTGTCTAAAAGGTTCTGCTCTCAAACCTGGAAGGCGGGAGGTGCCAGGTTCAAACTCCCGTCGCGCCTGTCGACCTAGCCGCTCGCAGTTTTCCGTGTTCTTTTTTTTTTTTTTCAAAACCTCGCGAAAATACGGGCTAGGATCCCTTAGAAAATTCTACACAGAGGAATTCCCCATATAGGCATAGGCAGGGATTACGCAGGCCCTTTTTAACATTTCGCCAATTCATTCGCCAAATTAGATTTTTCCGGACATCATTAAGAAAAGCAATTGTCAATATTTTCGCCAAAACGTATTTTCTTTCGCCAAACTAATTTTATTTTCGCAATTTGCGACTTTGGCGATCGACAGCGGGACCCTGGGCATTGGACCCTATAGGCCTAGGACCCTATAGGCCTAGGACTTTCAATCAGTGAAAAAGGTCTTAAAATCGGTTTAGTAGCTACAAAATTTCCATAGAGCGCAATGCATTAGCATTATTTTGAGTGTCTTTGTAAAAGAATTATTTATGCTTTATGCTTGAAGGGTTGCCTGTGTGTTAATCCAAGGCATAAGCTATCTTCATTACAAATTTTTCTAACCATTTTTGTGTGATTCAGTCAAAAACATCCGAACACATAAACGTACACATTTATATTATTGGTAGGATTTGGAAATTTACGAACTTTAAGAAACACATCTAGACTTTTCTTGGTACTTAAGTATTATCCCGGCGGTCATTCCCGCCAAACTGTTTTTTCGTCAAATGAGTTGCCAAACTGTTGCCAATCGTATTCAAAACCATTCATAATTTCATGTGCCCGGCATTTATCTCGTCAAAAAATCGCTCGTTTTGGTGGACCGCCAGGATAATACGTAAGTACACTTTTCTTTACTTATGCTTTTTAATTTGGCGTAAAATCAACATAATTTCCATACTTATTTATGTTTTCCACATGCATGTGATTTTTGCAAATAGAATTTCTGCTTTATTTCAAAAGCATCAATCATTTTGTGAGGGCTATAAAACGGTTTTTAATTAATAGTTAGAAAAGTAATTAAAATTTCTGAGCCTCAAGTACACTTTACCGAAGTCATGGGCACAGTCATGCTCCAATTTTCAAAGGTCTGCTTTCTGTAGATTTGTCTGGAGAACATTCATTTTTATTATTAGAGATAGATAGATTTGGCATAAAACTGGCATAATTTCCGTATTATTGAATGTTTTTCAGATGCGCGTGCTTCTTCATTGAAGTAATAGCATTCTTGCTAGCTCAAAACATGAATCATATGATACGGGCGAAACTCGCCAAGCATGGCAACGTAAAAACGGTCTTTAATTAATAATTAAAGAAGTCATTAAAAATCGAAAATTCTAAGTAGCCTATAACCTTCTCCAGGGTCCCATCTTTATCTAAAACCAAAATTCATCCTAATTTATTCAGCGGTTTAGGCGTGAAAGCGTCATAAACAAACAAGCAAACAAACACACTTTCACATTTATAATATTAGTTAGGATTCTTCATAAAAATCCTCAAGCATCTTTCATATTTTTCAGAAATAATTAACTTTCCCTTCTGTAATTTCCGGACTCAAGGCGTGATAGAAATATTCTTTAGCCACTACACAAAAAATAATTGAAGCATGAAATCCGGAAAGATAAGCAGTTCACTGAATCTGAACACGTGGGAAAAGGCGTAATACAAAATTTTGAAAGCCGGTGCAGATAGAAAAAGAGAAGAGAATTTAAAGTTAATAGACTTGATTTAAAATTTATTGAATTTAAGAAAGTAAAAATAAATTCAAATTATTATTAAATATGTGATCTTCGTCACAAGAAGTTTTTGGACACAGGTGGCCGCGCAGCTGCACCGCAGACGGGCTATTCGATCCACCGTTCTGTTGTTGGTAGTTAAATGAATCGATGGCAACGGTTGCACTTTTTAAGCTTTGGGCAGTCTATCCAGTGGGTCTTCTATATGGATGTGAAAATGTTTGCGCATCAGAGGATTAAGTTTGTATAAATATCGATGCTGACTTTCAAGATTTAAAAAAAAACATTTGTAATCGAAATTAGAAGAATCTCGGTGGAATAAATTACTTTGCTTTTGAAAGAGGATTGAAATTCATCCCGAAAACATTCCTGCTCGTTTATTTTGATCGGAGATCGATGCAGGTGGTTCGAAAGTTCATAAAGAAGGAATAAGAAATCTCGAAAAAAATGTTTTTTCTCCTAAATTATTCTCTATGCGACATAAGATTAAAGTTTGAAAGTTCGAGTGTACCTTATTCCTCTAAAATGAAGACTTAATTTGCTGACTGCAACGCTCTAAACTTTCAGTGTTTTCTTAGCATTAACATATTTGCCTTCATTTCATGAGACTTTTGAGGTATTGAATATTCTTCTCAGATAATGATAATCCATCCGCTTCCCTTACGCTCCGAATATTCCAGACCTCTCTCTCGCGAGAAACTTTCTTCTACATTTAGAGAATTCCAAGGGAGAAAGAAATGACAGATAGGATAACTTTTTCTGCTATAATTGAATAATATAACCTTTGGATGGTTGTAAAATATTTATTAGGGAATAAAAATCGATAAAACATATGGGGCTTAATAGTCAGAGTTTCAGTGTATGAACATGCGCCGTATGATTAAAGTAATAGTCTAAGAGCCAGCGACCGCCAGACCTTCGTCCTAGTATAAAAGCTGAAACTTTCTCTGCGCATACCCCCCAACAGAGGTAGGAACCATCGGCCACTCTCAAGTTTGGAGGATCGTGGCTTGGGCAGGTAACAGGGGGCAAAGGTGTATAAAATGGCAGAAAATTTTCGTCATTTCATAAAGCTTCATTTTTTTTTATAGGTTCTTCTTCGCAGTACTAGAAATCATTTTATCCCTTGCCAGACACTTTTCCATCGTGGCAAACCCCCCGCCAGACAACGTCAAAGTCATGGAAAACGTCATTCTATGACGAGCGCGCTGCAGCATCGTAAGAAAGTTCAGAAGGAGCAGTCTAAAATGGGCTTGGCACTTTGAGACAGCTGGACGTACTTCGTCGCAGGAGTTTACGTTTCATGTTCCATGACTCCCGTTGACTTTGAGGTTGTCTGGCGGAGGTTCGCCACGATGGAAAAGTGTCTGGCAAGGGATCCAGTGATTTCTAGTACTGCGAAGAAGAACCTATAAAAAAATGAAGCTTTATGAAATGACGAAATTTTCGGCAATTTGATACACCTTTGCCACCTGTTACCTGCCAAAGCCACGATCCTCCAAACTTGAGAGTGGCCGATGGTTCCTACCTCTGTTGGGGGGTATGCGCAGAGAAAGTTTCAGCTTTTATACTAGGACGAAGGTCTGGCGGTCGCTGGCTCTTGCTCTATAAGTCTTTTTTGCCTTTTAATTATATAACAGAATTCTTTGATTCCCCCCCCCCACTTTAATTCTGCCATCCAGGCATAGGCACAGACCAGTGCAGTGGCGCATCCAGAGATTTTCTTGTGTAGGGGGCTCATTTTGAAAAAATCTTATTTGAACAAAAATGTTCCATAAAGCTAAATGTTACTCTAAAGGAGTGGTGCACAACCTTCTTCTGATTGAGAACCCATTCCGAAAGAAATTGGAATTGTTTCCGTGAATTCCTCTATACACCCCACGAAACATTAGGAGTACGCTTACCACCCGTTGGGAAACAGCGCAATGTAATTTTTGGGGGGAGGGCTCATTTATGAAAAATTGCTCAATTTACCAATCCAAAGTATATAACAAAGCAGAATGTCACCCTTTAGTAGTGAATTTATTTTTTTGGGTTGGGGCTGAAGGCCCCCTAGTCCCTATCCTGGAGCTCCATTCTCCCCCGGTTGTTAAAAATCGTCGGTAGTTAACTTTGCCCCTCCTGGAGGTCACACAGGGCCGACATGATTCTACCGGGCCTGTTTGGGCACTCCGACGAGTCATCCAAAGAGGCCTACGGAGGCTCGCTGATTGGTTCCAGCACTTGGGTACGTCATCTAACGGCCCAATCTAACCCATCAGGAAACGTAGGCCTCTTTCGGAGAGCACAAGCAGGCCCGATAGAACTAAGTGAGAAGTAGGAGTAGAACCAAACGTCAACAGGATGTAAATACAACATTTCCTCTGATGGGTGGAGAGCAATCTTTTGAAAATTTAAAAAAATAAACGCTCATTTTATTTTGTTTAAAAAATTAGGATGGATAAAATGAAAAAGGTTTACAAGTGTTGGTATTCTATTTGTGGGCAGGAGATAGCAGATTGATAAGGCTTGAATTCGGTATTAGATATTTTAATTACGTCCACAAACAAATACGCATGTTATGAGATCGCGAGAATACAACTCTTCCAATGAGAGCATACTGTTACGAATTTTCGGGGCAACCCGCTGCTCTGGGGCTTACAATGGTTTAAAATTCGTATTCTACGCTTCCAATAGATAAATTTTGCTTTTTGTTGCATCCAAATCGGCCGGTTGGAACCGGATATAGGGTGGTCTCGGTTTGCCATTGTTTTTCAATGGAGGTTCTAGAAAACTCGAGAAATATGAGTCCTAGTGCTTAGATCTCTTCACTTTTGAGGACTTATTTTTGGCGCCCAATGGGGCGATAGTTCGCCAAAAGTCGCCAAGCTTGGCGACTTTTGAGTCATTGGGCGCGTTTTTCCCAATGGGGCCTGGAAGTTGTTTTTCCTGCATTAAAAACGCATAATAACCTAACATTTCTCTTCTATGACGTCATCAAAATTCACGCTTTATGTAGAACCCTCGAGAAATAGACTTTTCTGGAAACTTCTTGTTCCTTCTGCGTCGGCTATTTATAGAAGCGCGCGTCGCCCCGACAGTTCAGTGTTGATCAAGCGTGAATACGCTTACGAGAGAGTGAATACGCTTGCTTTGTGAAGGAAGCTGTGTTTCGCGCTGTTTGTGAAGCTTTGAATTTAAGTGCTGTGTGTCCATTCTTCATCGCTGAGTCTTGAGAGACTGTTAGTGTTATTTCTCGTCTATTTTCACTGAATTCTTGCCAGTGAAAGTGTTCTATTTTGTGTGAGAAATACAGCATTTGTGAGAGCTTCTGATTCAAGCGGATTGTTAAAAGCACGTTACTGCTAGATTGTGCTTGTGAATTGTGTACAGCTGATTGTTCTACGAAGTTCTAGAAGCCATAAAGTTTGTGTTCCATCCTGACAAGTGACTTTTTACTTGAACTTTTTACACCAACTGGACTTTAGAACGACGAACCCCAGAAGTAGCAGAGTAATTCCGCAACAATACAGAGTTGGAAAGAACGTAAACATGTTGGCGTCCTGTAGCTTTTGGTTCGTGGATAGTTCGCAAGTTCTGGTGCTGCCATCTACATTATAGTGTGAGAAGCAGGCACCGCAGGCAGTAGAAAAATATTGGTTAGCAGTTCCAAGAAAATATAATAGGCAGCGAATGGAGAGGTATACTTTCCGAACACTTACTTACACGACCACCCAAACTATTCGGGCACTACGCCCACTGGGTCCATCCATCTTGGTCACTTGGCTGCCCACTGAGTCCTTCTCGGCAGCTGTTTTCTAATCATCCATACAATGATCAACACGTTTTATCCTTTCTACCTGTGTGAATGTCGAAGCTTGTTGCGCACCTGAAGAAAGGTGGACCCTTCGTACCATCCGAAAACGTTCGTATTGATAAGTATCCTACTTATACGAGTTATTTTAGAAAGTTTTGAATCCATTTGACCTTTTGAAAGCAGTTTTTTTTGTTGGGTTTTCTTTTTACCCTATTTCTTAAACAATTGGAAGTGAAAGTATTGCTCCGGTGATTTTTTTGTCTTTTTTTTTCTTTCTTTGGCGGGAAAGTACTATACATGCGCCCTTTTTCCCTTTTTTGACCCTTTTTTCACTTTCTAGAGAGAACCCTTTTTTGACGCAGCTGGCTGTGCGCGCACAGTCAGCTGCGTCCAAAAAGGGTTTCTCGATCTGTGTCACGCGATGAACGTTTCGATCGTCCGTCCTCTTGCGGGTCGTTCAGTCGTGCGATAGCCACGGCTGCCCTTTTTTCAGGGTTGGGCCAATCTATCCAGCTGTTCTCGCATTCTTCGATTTTTCAGCCGTTGCCATCGCTCGACTGAACGACCGGCAAGAGAGCGGACGATCGAAACGTTCATCGCGTTACACAGATCGAGAGACCCTTTTTTTTTTGACGCAGCTGGCTGTGCCCGGCACAGCCAGCTGTCGTTTTTTGAAGAAGCCGAACGTTTCGATCGTCCGTCCTCTTGCGGGTCGTTCAGTCGAGCGATGGCAACGGCTGCCCTTTTTTCAGCATGGGGCCATCTATCCGGCTGGTCTTCCATTTTTCAGCAGATGTCAGTGCTGGTAAAAATAATCGTGACCCTTTTTTTGCGGGAAAGGACGTGCTCAAAAGTAAAGGATTCTCGTGGAGCTCTGTCACCCGCAGCTATTTTTATAGAAATCCAATCGATTCTTCGTGAATGACAACCGTTGAAACATCCGAGTTGGGTGTTCCCAGCGCGGGAACACTGCGGGTGAAAGGGTTAAGGTAGGGTTCTCAAATTTTGTAGGTCGCCTCTTGAGTGTAGGGGGCCTATTTTACTTATTGGGAAATTGTTTTGTAGGGGGATCGTATACCCATTGAAAAAGTGTCACTTCCTGAAAATGAACGAGAAGATTTTTCTCTTAATGGAGTCTTATTTCCGACCTCATTTGGAACATTTTTTCAATGGACACTGCCCACTTATCTCTAACAGATGAAGAATGAAAGCCCGTTAGTCCCTTTTTGGGACACCCTGTATAGCAGAAGCAACGTCGAAAGGTGATCTTACGAAAAACTGCTTAACCGAAACACTGAATAAACATACTGATCATCCATGTGCATAATGCGCATAGAAATTATTTCAGATTTATTTTTTTTCCATGATTTTTCGACGTCTCTATGACAGGGTTGTTATGGTCAACAGGGTTGTTATGGTTTTGTTCAACCAGGAAAAACCCGGGTGAGTTTTTTTTTTAAACCCTCTTGAAAAAATCAGGAAACATCCAACTGTGTTTTATCAAAATGTCAACTTTAAAATATCCGTTTTAAATGACAAAGCTAGTCGATTTCTTAACATCAATACATCAGTTAAAGGTGTTATCCATTTTTTCGCGGACCGACAGCAAAATAATTTTTTTTTTTTGCTACGCGGTATAAAAATAATAATAAAATACATTCGGACGTATATATTTAAGAAGACTCCAATAAAT
This sequence comes from Cheiracanthium punctorium, assembly GCA_038373885.1. Lineage (NCBI taxonomy): Eukaryota > Metazoa > Arthropoda > Arachnida > Araneae > Cheiracanthiidae > Cheiracanthium > Cheiracanthium punctorium. The sequence goes on from JAWZYV010002107.1 coordinate 14,150, forward strand.
GTGCACTCACAAATAATAGACATCGATCCATTTTTTCCTCGGTTCATGACCTATTTATTCAGATTTTACTTTCAAATTTTTACCTAAGCCGAGATTGTTCTAAAATGATTGAAAACTCTATCATAATTTAAGTGACTGCCGGCGCGCATGCCGTTATGTATGGCTTCCAGAGGCGTAGCCAAGGGGGGGGGGGTTAGGGGGGTCATTAACCCCCCCATGAGGAATTTTTTGCCATACAAAATGTATGTTCTTCCCTATACATTATCACGCACACGTATACATATATATGAGTTACAGTAGTCATAACCCCCCCATGAAAAATTTCTGGCTACGCCCCTGATGGCTACCATTTGGAGGTAGCCAGTTTCTACCGTTCTATTCAATCTTGCGATTCCCATATCTGTGCTTCTGACACGTGCGAACAGTCACAACACATTTTCTACTAGGGATGAATGCGTGACCGCGAGACGAGACGAAACCTCTCGCTGTCTCGCAATTTTGCGAGATGATATCGCGAGAAAATACCTTGACGAGAACATGCGGCGATACCTCCAAGTTCGAGACGATACCACCGAGTGCGAGACGAGACTGCGAGACGATACCTGGGGTGAGCTCTCGCGCGAGACCCGGCCCGCCGTCTCGAGCTAAAACAGGCAAATAGGGTTATAGTGAGTAACTCAAGTATATGTATGACATTGCTTAGAGGTCGGTACTCTCAGGAAACATAAATTTTAGAATGAACTTTCAAATGGGCATTTTTAATTAGGATCCTTGTGTTAAAAAATGCATTTTGCGAATTTCCCGCCCTTGTGCAAAATTTCAAGCCCATCGTTCTAACAGTGTAGAATTGCATGCCGAACAAACTTAATGTACTATAGTGTATAAAAGACTAATCATATATAACTATTTATATATTAGAATAAAGATAGTCTAGATGTGGGAACCATTATTTGTTAAGATATGTCCCCTGGCACGTTTTGCGTTGCGACCTTGCTGGTCGCTGTCGAATGTAGAGCTTCCCGAGGATAGCCCTCGCATCGGGCGTTCACCTAACTGCCCGATGCCCCAGTCCACCCCTGTTCTCACGTACGTGTCGCAGCCATCGCTTTGTTCGTGTTAAAAAAAATTTGCAAGGACATTCCTTGGCATGAAATTGAAACTTTGATACTTCGTACCAAGAAGTAAAGGCTCATCCAAGGGGAGGGCGCAGGAGTCGCCCGTCCCTTACGAGAGAGATATATTCACACTCGATAAAATGACTTTCTTACTTTTAAAAACATGCGAAAGGCCGCATCCAAAGCGGTTTCTTCTCGAGACTTCTAGAAAACATGTTAACCAATGGGGAAACCCAAAACTCCATTTCACCCGTTCTAGTTCTCCGATTTTGATGCTGCAAAATTTAATTATTGGACGCGTATAGTAAGAATTTTAAACTAGTTTCAACCCTAGAACAGCGGGTTGCTCCAAAAATTCGTAACAATCTATGGGGAAAAAATGAATTTAAATTCAAAATGTAGTCATCGAATATTTTCGTTTAAATGGGAAATTGTTTAAACCTAAAACTTGTTTCGAAGCAACTAAATTCTTTGAAGGAGGGAATCTTCATTATAATAACCGAAATGCTTAAGCCAAAATTTTTTACATATAGAGCCGTAATAACAAATTGAACGGATACCCAAGTTTGTTTGGCAGGAGAAATTAAAAGGGTTCCTAAGTTACATAAGGTGGGGGTATTGCTCCAGATTTTTTTCTATCCTGTCGTTTTCTTTTATGCATCCTTCATTTTTTTAACTTCCCTTTTTTTTTAATTAACAATTTTTTTCTGGATCAAATCTTCGACCTTATATCACGCGCAACTTAAAATCTTACAAAATTTATAAACTTTATAGTATACTTTTAACTTGGGTAATCGTTCAAAAGTGGAATTGTGGTTCTAGAGCGATTGAACTGTCGGAATTTCCTTTTAATATCTTACAAAAGGTATTTAGAAAAAGTGCTTATTCAAACAAGCATTTTATTCTATTGTAAAAAATCGTTTCTAACCCTAAAAATGCAAGATTTATAGTTAACCGAAACACTTTTTAAATATAAACAGTTTCCCGGTTAAATGAATTGAGTTTTCCTAAATTTCAAAAGAAATCAAAAAAGGTCGATCTTTAAAAGATAAATTTTAAGTACCATTTCTTAATTCCGAGTGAGGTTGCCCCATTAAAGTCAAAGGTTACCACCAGGGGTAGAATCTTGCGATTTTTTTCAGTTGCCCACTGGGCAATCACAAATAATTTTGGTAACCAGAAAATAATTTCATGTTCTTAAAATTTTCGCTACACAAAAATTTTAAGAACATGCGGCTGTTACAATGAAAATAAGTTGTCAAATGTGTATTCATAAAATTGTCATTATTAGGAAATGAAAATAGAAATAGAAGCTCAGAATGAAAATAGAGGAATGGGAAACTACATCTTTTTCAATCGAAGGAATTAAAAGGGGAATAGCTGCTTTTCTTGGTTGTCAGAGGGGCAACTGATTTTTTTTATTTTACTTGCATATTTAAAAATCTGATTGACGCGGGCAAGCGGGCAACCGAACATTTCGACCCCTGGTTACCACTGAGAAATTTTAGCACGAAATGCTGAACAGAAACCCGTAGCTTAATGTCCTACCCATAGCTTGCGTTTATTGTTGCAGACACGTGTGGCTCTATAGTTACTTCCGGTGACTCATTTTATCAACTCCGGCGGGAAATGTCTAAAATTACTTTCTCCATAAAATACATTACCACTCTTAAAATAGAATGCCCCAATAAAACATTATGTTCCCCCCCCCAAAAAAAAAATGAAATACTTAATTGGCTCGAGTAATGTGAAAAGTTCGTCACCACTGCTCTATAATAAACTGTCCAGTATGAGGTTGATAGTTTTGCATTTAATTGGAAACTTCTGTATGCACACACAAAGAGAAGTTCGAATTTTATTTGAAATTTTGCTTGGGTGTAAAAAAAAAAAAAATGAAATGTTAAAAATGGACGTAAAATGTCGTTGCTGAATGGAAGCGTCCTTTTATACATGGATACACAATTTTTATGACTTTAGCAAGTTTAATTGCTATTTTTTTGACAGTTGCTAGTGTTATAAATTTATTAGAATGCTAATGAAAGTTTTATATAAATGTGCTGTTATGTTTTCAATGTTGCTGTTATACTTTTTTTGGATAGTGGATTTTGTTTATGACCACTGTGAAATTTAGTTTGCATGTATAACGTATGTTTTTCAAGTGGCGGACCTTAACGATGAGTAGGAGGCATTGGCCTATATTATATTATGTAAATTAATGATCTTTTATTACACAGAGCATGTAATATATTGCTGTAATTTTTTTCAGATTTATTCATAAGTTTTTCAAAGTAGATCCTAAAGATTATTATTCTGATAACTATTTAAGAAATCGTGCACTTTCGGGTGTACAAAATTTCTAATACAGTAGACCCCCCTCCCCAACACGCCACCAGAAACAAGTGTTCATAAAAAAAAAATTCGTGTAAATCAGCGTAAAAACACAGATCTTTTTCCTACAATATGCTACAAATAGGGCGACCCAATGTCCTGCGTTTCGCATGACAGCCTGTTTTTTTAAGTCTTGTCCTGCAAACTGCATTACCTACCAAAATACTTAAGAATGTTCTTTTTTGCCTCCGCTCTGCAAATTGTCTTGATTTTGTGTCACTCATCGTCCATTAGAGATATATAACACGTAGTTTATGTATGGGCATCGATATACCGATGTATTTCGATAAATAATTTCGATATTTTGACATCGGTGATTGACACATTGACTCTTTATTTTTTTACTAGGGACATAGATTATTCATTATATTCAATATTCCTTGTAAAATGTTGTCTGGTCATCTTTTTTGAAATGTATTTCTAGTTACATCATAGGTATACGGGGGGAAAAAACTAGATTGAGCGGGGATGGGGAAAGTGGATGATAGCCATTGCAGTTGAACACGTATGCGCAGAATGGTGTTTGATTCAATCAGTTTCTTAAACTAGGTTGAAACCCCAATTGGGGTCGCGGGACCTTCAGTAAGGGGGTCGCCAAATTTGATATTTCTAACCTATAAGTTTACGACAGTTTCGTCTTGCATTTTTGTCGTTAACTACCTTAAAAATCAGTGACGATTCAATCAAAAGAATGTGGAAGAGCACCGTTCTGCGATGTCAATTATTTTGCCAAGATTGGATGATATAATTAAAAATTAAACAGGCACAGCCTTCCCATTGACCCTTAATCCTCGCATGTGTGCTATTAGAAGTAAAGGGGTCCTTGATACACTTAAGTGGCTACACTTAATAGACAATGTTTGAATTTGCAAAAGTAATTGAATTAATTTTTACACTCGTGTTATATTTCTTAAGTTTATTTCAAGTTTTCACATTCATTTAAGACGGTGACTAAAAACTGCAATGGCATATTACAGTAAAAGGGAAGAAACGGGCAGTTTAACTCTTGCGTGTGTCCGATCTGCGCATTGCATATCCGGGTTCCGCAAAATTTTCGTAAATAGTATGGGGTCCCCACACCAAATGTTTAAGAAATCCTGGCATAAATGATAATGAATATTTCTTATCATAAAATGCAAAGTTGTCTGCCCCCTCCCTCGACTGCAATACAATGATGTCCTGCAATTTTACCTCTGTATCTGATCACTTTAGTTACAAAATCTCGTACAACACGGTGATAGAATGAGATTTTTCTCTATCGCCTTCAATACTGCTGATATCAAGCATGTGTTTGACTTGTACAACACTAATTCATATAGCATGGAACGAATCTATAGAGTTATGGGGGGGGGTCTACTGTACTTAACTCTTTGTGTTTGACATGTTGGATAAGTAATCAAAAATGATTCTTGAAAAACCAATTTCAAATCAGCTAACACAAATGCAAGTTAATGAAAGTTGCTATAAAATTTACTTATTCAGAATACACTTTTACAAAAACGTAATTTTATCTTGAAAAATGAAATTTCTTTCTTAAAAAGCAGTATATTAATTTTACTCATTTCTGTAGTGTTTGTTATACATTTTAAATGTCAATCTAGAACTTTTTTGAAAAACTGTTACTGAAATTTTGAAAAGTTTTGTAAATGATTTATTCAAAAGTATGCAAATAATATTTTTTACATAAGAGTAACAAAAATCAATTTCTTCTTACTTCTGAAATATATTTTTCTTTGTGATATTTTTGCAAGTGGTTGCTTCGTACAGTAAGTTTGGGTGTGGGGGTAGTATAGAAATGCTTCTTATCCACACAAGAATTTTAATTATCAAAATTGGCTGCCTCTAAAGGAAAGCATTTACATCAGTACTCAACATTTTAAGATTAACTTGACAATGTTTTTAAAATATCTTCGAGAAATCGTTGCTTATATGCAGTAAAATTTCTACATGCTAAAGTTGCTGTCTTCCACTTCATTCCATTTCATGAAGTATTAGAAACTTGGACATTTTTTATAAGAAGTAATGTGTTATGTTCAAGATTTAATTACACTTTTGAATGTAATCATTGTACTGAATTTGAAATTCATGGACAAATAGCTTTTAAGCTGAAATTTCTCACTCATAACTGATATTCCCCAAAAAATTTTTTTACAAATTTCGAAAAATGGTGAAAGTTTTTTTGTAGAAGTTTAGCTGTAGTTATTATGGAGCTAGATTTTTCAAAGCAATATTTTCGATAGAATTCTTTATGCACATATGTATGTGGAATCAGGTTAGTCACCGACTCCAATTAACTCACTGGTTTTATTTAAAACGAGACATTTCATGATCTTAAAATGCATTGCAAAAAGTTGCACGCACAAAATTTATTAACTACGTGAAAATAAAGAGTGAGTTGTTCTATATATTTTGAGTGTGTAGATAGCATAAGTGCTGTATAAGCCAAAAGGGCTTGTTTGATGATTAAAAAGTATTTTTTTATTAGTTTGTTTATTTATTTGACTGTATACTGCCTTCAGCTTTCTACATGTATTAATAATCAGTCTGTTAACGTATTCACTATCATTTCTAATAACTGATACTCTCTGCTTAAAATACGTTATCTAGCATAGAAAAAGGGGGGGGGGAATATAGTAATGATTTGAGTGTTAGAAATACGTACTAAAATTTTTAATTTTACCAAAAACTTCTGGATTACCAGCAATTATCGTTTTGATCATTGATCAAAAGAATGATAAACGAAAAATTTGAGTCTACTGCATAATTATATAGTCGTGAAATATGTCTTCATTAGAAAGTCCTATGTTAGATAAACTGGATATTAAGGACCTCTTGGTTTTTATGCTGGGAATTTCCTGCTGAAATTTAATTTTCTTGAAATAAATATTTATTGAAAGATATTTTATTAGCAATGTAAGTAAAAAGGAAACTTCAATTAAAATGTAATTGATACTTTTCAAATATTGTGTGTTTTATGTATTGAAACGTTTATTCTCGACAAGTCACGTCGAATAACTGCTGTCAGAGCTGTTAATCTGGAAGTCCGTATATTTTACGCAGGTAATTTAATCAATCTAATCTAGCTGACCCTTTCATAGTAGATAAGGGCACTGAACATTGGTAGATGACTGAAGTGTGAAGGTCCAGGATTCCGTCCTACCGAGCGGCTGAGGATCTAGCAATTTAGAGATTTTTCTCTTTATAAAACTTGAATACGCGTTAGAATAGCTTAAAGTTCTCACCACAAGGCATCCGTTTTTCTAAATTTTCATTTCTGGTGACAAAATGATCACAATGATTACAATTAGCAAAGTAATGAAATGAAAGAAAACTGAAGTATACCAATGATAACAATGAATAAAGTCCTTATTTTATTAATTCACTAGCATATTATAAATGAAATGATGCCATTTTGATCTCACAAGTTTAAAAATGCTTTAGAAATTTTAATATTGTGTAAAAAAATAATCATGTGACCATACCATCTATATGCTGGAGATAGACATAACTGTAGACAAAGTGCGATATCATAAATTAAATCAACGTCATTTTGATGTCACGAGTTTAAAAATATGGAGTGACTCCACTCGACTTTTCGAATACTTACGATTAAGATAATTACCAAGCATTTAAATAAATTTTAATCGATGAGTAATTCAGGTAAAATTCTTAGTTTTTTCAATTTGAGCTCAATCGAATGTACCATTTAAACGCTAGCGCACTTTCACGAATTTCCTCCCATAGGCCATAATGTAAAAGAAATCTTTGTTGTAGCCCTGTAGAAAAACTATAAGTCCTGTACATACTAAAATCAATAGCGGTCTTGCGACGGTGGTTTATAACATATATACTGAATTTGAGCTCAATCGAATGTCCCGTTTAGGAGCTATCGTGTTCACTCACAAACACGCACATTCATCTCGTAAAAATAGCATAAATGAACTCAGAAGACCTCAAAACGTGTCAATACACCAAAATCTTGAAGTGAAATTTTTTCGTGATTACAATACTTACCTTACATGGATGTTCGGAAAGTAAAAATACCCCTTTCATCTAGAACGAATACATGGTTATTTTCTGTGTCCCAAAATAGAAGAATAGATCGTATGTGATATACAACTGGTAGAGACGAAATGGTCCAGAATTTCTAGTCCGTAGCATTCTGGCTCATCGCAGTAGAAGGATTAGTTTGTGTAACGGGAAATTATCGTTCGATACCTTCATGCACTAGAATTAGCGTTTGTGAGTCTACCCGCTGGCGTACAACGATTTACAAGTATTTTCATCTGGGTCCAAGCACCAGATTACAGTGGAGATATCTAAAAATTGGACTCAGAAGTGTCTCGTTCTATGAGCTAGTATTTATAGGGAGTACATACACTAATAAACTGCAGTTCCACCAATTATTTTCTAGATGCCATTGAGACTTTTTTTTTCAGTGTAAGGAAGACCCGACATAAATCTAACATCTGAAATTGAAGAACAATCTCATAATTGTTTTTAACAGAAAACTATTACGCTTAAAAACGACAAGTGAGGAAAGCGTATTTTCAAATAGCTGGGATCTAAAGTGGAGCCCGGATCTAAACTGTGGCCGCGGAAAACCCGGGGTCTGTTTTCCGCTGGAATGCTGGCTGTGCGGCACAGCCAGCTGTCGTCAAAAAAGGGTTTCTAGATCTGTGGCACGCGATGAACGTTTCGATCGTCCGCCATCTTGCTGGTAGTTAAGTCGAGCGATGGCAACGGCTGCCCTTTTTTCAGCATTGGGAAAGGGTTGCACCTCAAAGGGTTAAGAGCTTGCTAAAATTTTATTTGTTCAAATATAATATTAAAAAAAAAAAAAAATTCCGGTTCACTTAATACTGTTGGCGTAAATTGGTATGTAACATTGGAAGAGGTGGGAGGGGGGGGGGTATTTCCTATTGCAGAAAATATTTTCAAATAGGTGATATCTGAGTTTTTCTGAGTGGGCAACTGCCCCTTTGCACTTCGTCAGTTACGTCTGTGCCTAATACCTCCCTTAAAACCGACGTTTGCTATATCCTGAATTGTTATGCGTGATTCTTATTTGCCTTTGAGTATATTACGAATGTCTGACTAATAGTAGTGAATCACTCGCGTCTTATTGACTCCATTTTAACTGAAAAAAAAAAGAATACTGCAAGAAATGATTATGTTTTACTGAAATGATTTAAAATGAAAACAATCCATTACAATAAGTGAGGCACAATGAATGAAGATAATCAACATCTGAATAGGAAAAACAACGCAACTCTCTTAGCTCCGGTGAGTCATTTGCAGGATATAATATTTTAAAATAAGTAAATAAACAGGCAACTCCATAATAGACTACGTCTGAAAAACTAATTTTAAATAACTGAATAAAAAACCAAGAAAGGAATTTTTCAATCAAAATCCGTGTTTGTTCTCCTTTTCTAAATTATAGCCATTTCTTCTTCATCTATTCATTCTAGTTTCTTTCCTCCTTTTCTTGCTTTTTTTTCTTTGGAGAGAGGATATGCTTCTTTCCACAAATGAGGAGGAACAGAATAACCTCGGGCAAAAATAAATGAGATTCGCAATCAGAAACCGCAAAAAATTTCTTTTCAGTTCCAAGACCAACAATAACAATGATGATATGTCCCGCCATTACCAATTTTTTTTTTTTTTTTTTTTTTGACTGGGAGTTGAGTTATCATTTGCTCACCTTTTTTCTGAGATGGCTCTTGAGTTTTTAGTCTTGCCGTGGATTCGGCAAAGATTCCAAATTATTTTAGTAAGCCCTGGACAGTCGTCTTGCGAAGTTATACTCTGCTTGTATGGCACTAGCGTGCCGATTTTGGAGTGTAACTTCGCAATGCGGTTTCCCCACTTTAAATGGACTTAGATTCCATCGTTCTGTGGTCGGGTACTAAATTAAGGTGGTTGAGCTCTATCAACTTGTCAAGATCAAGAAGCGTGGTTCTAGCTACAACAGCATAGCATGCGGCTCAGTTGTGATCGGAGTCTAGTGGTCCCCTGTGGACAATTAGACAGCATCATGCTCATTTTAATCGAGCATCCCAACCCCTGCAATAAGTACGCACGGACCACAGAAATTCTTTTGTATTGCTGTTTCTATCAACAAGCAGACATCACTGCAAGTTACGATTAAGAGCCTTGTCCTGTGCTCGTGGGCAAGTAAGAAAATGTGGAGATGATTGCTCGGACAATTCTAAAATAGATGTCAGGCTCTCATCGCACTATTTTCTTTCAAATTTTTAATATCAGAACCTCACATACACACTCACTACGCTGGTCGGGGTCTCGGACTCGCAACTGTCCGGTTGCCAGTTCGACTTCCCCCCGACCGCCACCCACCGGCCTCTCGATCTACTCGGCGACATGAGAGGCCTGGCCCACCCGTGCACGTGCTGCGAGCACGCACGTTGGTTTTTTTTTTTTTTTTTTGCCCGAATTCGTGTGCGTGCGCGTGCACTGTCAATCGCGTGTCCTCTCGACACTGCCCGAGGGTAGCCGATTTTCAAAAGCCCCACCACCCACCTACCCCAATCTTAGTAGATGAGCTGGGTCCAAGGGCGTAGCCGGGGGATAGGGGGGTCATAACCCCCCCATGAGGAATTTTTTGCCATGCAAAATGTATATTCTTCACTCCCTTATCACAAACACCCAGGGGCGTAGCCAGAAATTTTTCATGGGGGGGGGAGTTACGACTACTACAACTCATATATATGTATACTAGCTGAAGTACCCATTCTTCGCACGGGAATGAATAGACTTTTTGATATAACGATTTCTTTTGATTACTAGTTATTGTAATAAAGAGATATAGCAAAATGAATATCGCGTTATATTGTGTTCAATAATCATACATACCGAATTTCAAGGCAAACGTTTGTTCGGTGCAGAAGGCGATGCGGCGTAGCGCAATCTGGTGGCGAGTTTTACCAAAACGGATACGGCGAAAATATTCTTCGCATTCAGATATCTATGTATGTTTACGAATTTTCATGACGATCGGCTGGATAGTCCTGAAGTTGATGTGTTAACGCGACATCTAGTGGCAAGTTATAGGAAAATGGATAGTGCCAAACTCTTCCCCGTGTGCAAATATCTATGTATACCTATTTTCATAGGGATCAGTTGCACAGTTAAGAAGTGATACACTGCAGCGCCATCTATTGGTTAATTAAAGTAATGATTTGCTACAGCGCCTTGAAGTGGCGAGTTATAGCAAAATGGATAACGCCAAAATATTCTCATTGTTCAAACTATGTATACTGATTTTCACAGTGACCGTTTGAATGATCAAGAATTTGGCCTTCTGCAACGTCATCTAGTGGTGACTAACATAAAAAAGAATACAGTTAGAATATATTCTTCGTGCTCAAATGTGTAAATATAAAAAATTTTATGCCGGTCGGTCGAAAGGTATAGAAGTTGATGCGTTGCAGCGCCATTTAGCGGCAAGTTACAGCAAAATGGATAGTGAAAAATATTCTCAGTGTTCTAATGTCCGCGTGTACCAAATTTCATCGAAATCGGTTGGACGATATTCGCATAGCACACGGCTAAACGGAATAGAATTAGACATTCTGCTGCGCCACCTAGTGGCAAGTTAGAGGAAAACGGATAGCATAAAAACCTTCTCCAAGATAAAAGACTTAGGTGAACCAAATTTCATGGTGCAACGGTGCTCAACGGTGCTGGAGTTTTTCAACCTCATACACACGTACCAACATTCATTTTTATCTATAACCAGTGTTATTATATATACCAGTCTCAAATAAATCCAGTTTCAAATCTAAGCCTCGCCAAAGTGCCAACATACGCCATTTTGCAAGAGTTTTTTCAAGGAATCATTCGAAGCATTGACTTAGCAGCAATCAAAATGGGAAATGGTTCGACCGCCAAAAAGTAAAGTAGGCATTTATTTGAAAAGTGAAATCCCTTAATACAGCCGCATTTTTTAAATTATCAACTGTAACGTGTTTTATTCATCGTTACTCCGATGTACTAAATGTGAAGATTTCAATTTTCTGAAATTTGGCGGAATTCCTCCAACTTCAAACAATGTACTCAATTGGCGAGTATTCTTAAGATAGATCTCTTGAAATCCCTTAACAACTGCATTATTTCTTCACGGATCATTAAAATTTAACGCTGTATTCTAATAAAACCTTTGCACTTGTTTTCAAAAATCTATTTCCTTAAGTTCTCAGTAAATTGCGCCAAGCCGAAAACTGTGCAAACTGCTGATAGGTCCACAGACAAACCGATAAACAGAGAATAACCGATAAACAGAGAACCGATAAACAGAGAGAGTCCAACTGACAAACAGAGAATTTCATTTTTATTTATAAGGATAAACACTTTCATATGGAGATGGTGAGTGACGTGACTCTTTAAATTACAGATTTGATAATCTGATCACGTGAAATAAAATCGCTTATTACAATTATATACGAACTCGTGTGGTTTAACCTGAAAACCTTATTGCGAAGGCGTAAATATTGGCTTCGCGGTACGACAATAATATGCGACACACGTGCATATTATTGTTGTACCGCGATGTATTATACATATAAACCTTCCTCTTGAATCACTCTATCTATTGCTAGAAACTGCATTAAAATCCGTTGAGTAGTTTAAAAGATCTAAGCGAACATCCGAACTTCATTTTATACTATGTAAAGATGTGTTCTTGATAATTTTAGTGAAGAGTATACATTTTGTATGGCAAAAATTTCTCATGGGGGAGGGGTTATGACACCCCTAACCCCCCCCCTTGGCTACGCCCCTGCAAACACCTATACATATATATGAGTTGAAGTAGTCGTAACCCTCCCCATGAAAAATTTCTGGCTACGCCACTGGCTGGGTCTAATTGAAGCTTAGGGAATAGTATTTTGAATGGAACAAAGCTTGGAGATTTTTTGTATTCCAGCCAAACTTCGGGCCGATTGCAATCAATCGACTGTCATCGAAGACTAAAATAATATTTTACAAAAATGCTACAAATTTTACAACATTGCACCACTTGCGAATTTTGTAGATATTTGATTTCTTTAACACCAAGATGACTGTTATTTTACTAAATTAACATTCACTAGTCATAATCTTTTTGGAAATTGTTAGTGATCACAATCCATATCATTTCTTGTAATCGATTACAGATGACAGTGTAACCGCACGAAGTCTGATTCCAGCGAACAATATATTCGTGAGCGCGCTATTCAGTTAATTAACCCTTTGAGACGCAACCCTTTCCCCATGGACGCCCATAAGGGGGGGCAAGGTAGGGCACTTGCCCCCCCCCTAGAGTTTTAGGTTAATGTCTCATGATGTAAACAAATGGCAAAACCAGAAATAAATTTGTTAAAAGTTTGAAATTTGCCCCCCTCTAGAAATTTTTTTTAAGTTTGCCCCCCCCCTAGAAAAATTCCTATGGGCGCCCATGCCTTTCCCAATGCTGAAAAAAGGGCAGCCGTTGCCATCGCTCGACTGAACTACCAGCAAGAGGGCGGACGATCGAAACGTTCACCGCCTGCCACAGATCGAGAGACCCTTTTTTGACGACAGCTGGCTGTGCGCGGGCACAGCCAGATGTTGTCAAAAAAGGGGTCTCTCGACCTGTGGCCCGCGATGAACGTTTCGATCGTCCGCCCTCTTGCGGGTCGTTCAGTCGAGCGATGGCAACGGCTGCTCTTTTTTCAGCATTGGACAATCTATCCAGCCGTTCTCGCATTCTTCCATTTTTCAGCAGATGTCAGTGCTGTTAAAAATAATCGTGACAATTTTTTTTACGGGAAAGGGTGTGCTAAAAAGTAAAGGATTCTCGTGTAGGTATGTCCCTCGCAACTATTTTTATAGAAATCCAATCTATTCTTCGTGACTGGCAACTGTCAAAACGTCAGTGTTTGGTGTTCCCAAAGCGGGAGCATTGCGCATGAAAGGGTTAACAGAACAGATAAAATACGTGCTATTTTCCAATGAATTTTTTTTAAATGCATTTTAATAATCCTTTCATACCTTTTCCCATAGATCAGGTCATCCAGAAAAATCTGCCTGTTTCCCATACGTCAACATTTTGTCTAGCTAAAAATATGGATGTTAATAAAACGAAATTTGTGCCCGTGGGCGAGTTATTCAGCTTAGGTACTGGATTGGAGAGCGTTTACCGACATTCGAGACTTGAGAGGGGATAGGGTTAGGGGGGGCGAAAACGTTCCTTTCACACATCCCGCGTGATCCTACTACTATATACTTACGCTGATCCCTGTCTCACTCTGTAACAATTCCTGGTAACCCGCTCCAAGATAAAGCTTTTACCGTCATGACTCCAAGAAGTTGAAAAAGTTCAAAAAGATCAAAAAGCGCAGTAACATCTACACCGTTTGTACGATTTCCTTGAAATTTCTCAATGTATAAAAATACAGAAAACAATCTGCGCTACTTTAAAAATCTGAAAATCCACCCGTTCCCTCATTTATTAGCAATCTTTTGCTAGTGTCAGCTCCATTTTATTGCCGCGATAAAAAAAAAAAAAGTTAATCACATGCTTGACAAAATAAGGCTCTGCGTGTGACAATGGCGTCCTGTTTGAAGTCACGGTCATCAGGATTGGAAGAGAAAGTTGCTATTTCAGTTCGTTTTAAAGAGTTTTTTCCAGATAACATAGCTTAATTGTTTTTTATTGAAAGGATCGTCTGTTTCAAGCATTGATATAAGAGGGACTGTTTACACGAAACGAAATCGTTCGAATGCGAAAAATTTCCAGAAGTTTCCAGAAGAGCATGAAATTGGATTTGGGTATATAATAAAAATTGAATATGAAGTTTTTTATTTTAGGTGGACGAAGATTAAATTTATTGAGTGTAGACATATCTTCGTGGGTTTTTTTTTTTTTTTTTTTTTGTAGCGCCCGTTGTAATTGCCTCCACAACGAACTTCTAGTCTCAAAGAAGAAAAGAGAATTTAAAATTATGGATGTAAAGTACAACACTCACGAGTAGCTAAAAATCAGTTTTAGAACATTTCGAATACCCCCGCCCCCCAAGGAGGTCAGACGAGAAAAAAAGAGGGTGGCTGGCCATTTTTCTTGAAAGAAAAATGGCCACCATCGTGCGGCTGTCGATCTTACCGTCTGATGTTTTGGTAGGTTTTCGCCAGGTGTGAATGCGTGTTAGAACGCCTTAGAAAGTCCTCCTACCAAGGCACCCTTCCATCCTTGGGAGATCGCCTAAGGATAGCGTTGTCCATAATAGCACAAACGCCAAAGAAAGAAATATTATCTATGAAATTCTCGCTTTAAACTTTAACAGATAGGCGACCTATGCCTAGGCACAGTTTGTTTGTAACTTAAATACCTGTTGAAATTTTTTTTGTTCTAATTTTATGTAAAAGAAGGATATTACTTTCAGGTACAACTCATACTTGCGTAGCTATACTGTCCATTTTCAGCTGTATTGTATGCCCTTTTGGAACAAGCTGGTGTAGAATGAAGACGGTTTTTACATTTTTAGAATAGGGGGAAAAAAATATTTTTAAAATTCGAAATACTAGATGACGTAACAGAATGGGGAACCTAGTTCAACGAAAATCGTTTTACGATGAAAAACAGCTTCTCACTTCTTTGGCTCCTGGCTGAATGCTGCCTGTTCAGACAGCTTTACACGCGACCGGTCGTTGCTCCCATGGTCGTGCAGTGGAAAATGGGTGCCTCATTTCTTTCTTTTTTCCTTTTTTTTTAAATGTAGGAGGATCAGTGGCGGCTCGTGGGATACAGCAAGTACAGCCGGGCTGCACTCGAAATGATCAGCACATATTTTAAAATAATTTATTCTACTCATTTTCCTAAATTCAGATTAGAATTATGGAATTTCTACGGCAAATTAAAAAAAATCTCAAAAAAAAAAAAAAACCAAACAAAAAAAACCGTATTGTGGCCGGATCGCTCATTCAGAAAAAAAAAGCACTTTAATCTTCTCGCAATTCAATTGGGAAAATCTTGGGTTCAGCCCAGAGTGCTGAAAAGAAAATCGGCAGCACCGTTGCCATGACAACGACTCCGTCAGCAGCCCCTCCGGCATAGTCTATAATGGGGGTACGCAGCAGAGACTCAGCTCATGAAAGAAAATCAAACGTCGGCAGCACTTGTGAAATCGACTCACTGATTGGCTCGAGAAGTGAGGGAGGGGGTAAGGAGAATATAGGTTTGGAAAACTCTCGACTTTATATTGCTGAATGTATCAAGAAGGTAAGCCTGAATAGACGCTTATGAATGGACAATGACCCATCCAAGCAGTATTGTTTTTAAGTAAGCAAGAACTGGCATTTACAGGACAGGGCGAGCGAGAAAAGTCTTTAAACACGGGAAATTTTAAAGAGCTTTTAAAATGATGGATATCTATATAAATAAAATTAGACTTTTGTCTGTACATTTCTTGGAATTCAAAAAGTTTGAGATTTCTATCCGTTTCAAGCACCCGGGAATCCGATGCGACCCTCAAAAAAAAGTTTGTCTGTCTGTCATTCTGCCATTCTGTCATTCTGTCCGTGACGCTTTTTTTGTTTAAGCATCACGTAAAAACGACTGAAGCGAATGATATGAAATTGGGTGTCATGATAGGCGGTCACTCAACTTAAAACATAGGCGTCCAATTTTTAAAAAATCTTGATTGGATTTTGAGATTTTGCGAAAATCCTTTCAAACTGCGTAAATTTGTGTTCAAGCATCACGCTAAAACGACTGAAGCGAATGATATGAAATTGGGTGTCATGATAGGTGGTCACTCAACTTAAAACATAGGCGTCGAATTAAAAAAAATCTTGATTAGATTTTGAAATTTTGCGAAAATCCTTTCAAACTGCGTCAATTTGTGTTTCCACATCACGTAATAACTGCAAAGATGAAAAAATGATATTGGGTGAAATGATAGGTGGTCACTCACCTTAAACTATAAGCATCTAATTTAAAAAAATCCATCCGATTTCCAGATTTTGTGAAAATCGTTTAAAACTGAGTGAATCTTTGTTCCCGTATTACGTAATAACGACTAAAGCGAATGATATGAAATTGGGTCATACGATAGACGGTTGCTCAACATAAACTATAGGAGTCCAATTTTTTAAACATTTTTATTAGATTTTGAGATTTTGTGAAAATTCTCTCAAAATGCGTTTCTATTTCTTCAAACATCACGTAATAACGACTGATACGAATGATACGAAATTGAGTGATAGGATAGGTAGTTGCTAATCTTAATTTATAGGCGATGAATTTTAAAAATATTTTGCTTACATTTTGAGATTTTTCGAAAATCGTTTTAAAATGCTGAAAATTTGTTCCAGCCTCACGAAATAAAGACTGCAGGGAATGAAACGAATTTGGGTGACAGGATAGGTTGTCACTCAACTTAAATTCTACGCTTCCATTTTTTTTTTAAATGTTGATTAAATTTTGAGATTTTGCGAAAATTATTTCAATAGGCGTCCATATTCGTTCGCGCACCCCATAATTACGACTAAAGCGAATGAAATGATATTACTTCGTGACTCTCTAACCTGTCATATTTTAACAATACATGAAAATTATAACTTCGCTTTCTTTATTTTGGCAACATACTACATCCATTCTGAGTACTCCTACCATGC
>JAWZYV010002108.1:0-40668 GCA_038373885.1 Cheiracanthium punctorium
AAAAATGCATGGGGTCAGATATTACTTGTACCATTGAGCTACGTAAAATTTATTTTCCAGCTGTTATGGATCATTCTGAACATGACAATAATCCAAGATAGCCCAGAAATAGATATCTAAGAAGTTCTGGATATGAAATAAGTATCAATTTCTGATCTTTGGATATTTTGAATATGAAATAGATAGCCATTTTTGGGATATTTGAGATCTTCTGGAAGTTTAAGTATTATAACTATGCTACATATATACAGATACCTGTATGTTATAGATGTTATTTACTCATTAGAGAGATCACACCTCAAATTTCTAATAGAGAAATCTATTTTATGTTGGACTTCTAATAGATATACCCAATATCCAGCTATGATGTATTAAAGATTGCCTATGGACAAACTTGGGGGGGGGGAGGTAAATGCGGCAAAAATATTTACTTGTACGATATGAAGAATATTTTCAAGGCGCTCGATATTGCAGATACATTTTAAATATATTTAATTTAAATTCAATAGCAGCAAAGTTTTATAATTTTTACAATATAAAGGTTAAATATCAACTTTCTACTTTTTACCAATACTAGCTTTATTCCCAGTGTAATATTGAGTAAATATTAACCAAAAAAATTAAAAATGGTATAAAGTTATGTTAAAGTAATTACTTATCCATATTGAATATATTTCCAATGTATATCAAATACTATAAATGCATTTTAAATATATCTGAGGCAAATATTAACTTTGCTACTTTGTACGAAGTTACATTTGATACATTTGACGAAGTTACAGTTGATCTTTGTTTTCAATTTTTTTTAACAATATTGAGTTAACATTAAAAAATTTATCAATTGAGGACTACTTCAAAAATATTTCCAATACAACCCTATATTAAGAATATATTTTTTTGTATGTTAAATTCAGTGGAAAAAGGTATTAGTATAGTCATACTGAAAGTATAATGTTATTTTGAGAATTTATCAGACCTAAATGCTAATTTTTACCAATATTGGAATTTTATTTACCAATATTGGAAACTGTTTATTCTCAATGTGTTCACTTACTACTTTGTAATATTATTGGTTTTTGATATCAATGTTTTCACAATATTGAGTTAATATTTAAAAGTTCATTGGTAGTGAGACTGCTTCAGAAATATTCTCAATATATAATTAATATTTCAATACACACTTCATATGTTAATTAAAATTTTACAAATAATAATAACATTTTGAGCATATATCAGGGCTAAACTCTAGTTTTTACCAATACTGGAAGTGGTCTTTACTCTCAAAGTATTCACATATATGTAAATTTTAATAATTAAAAGTAATTAGTACTTAATAATATTGGAAATATTTCTAATATACACTCAATATTATTGATAAATTTCAAATACTTTAAGATTCAATAGTATTAAAATTTGATTTCAAATGGGCAAAATATTAAATTTATAATATTGGATTTTATTTCAATGAATTCACAAGATTGGATAAATATTGATGCTATATAGAAAATATCTTTTAATGTTTGCCAAATATTTAAAAAATAATAATAATCAATGCTGTTACCAGATACATTCATATATATATATATATATATATATATATATATATATATTTATAAGGAATTATTATAATTTCCCTAAAATAGTGATAGCCAGAAGCAAGGCATATGCAAGGAATAAATCCAGGGCCGTACCCAGACAAAAATTTCAGGCAGGGTCCAAACCGTGGAAAAGGCAGAATTTTTCACAAAAAGACGTCATTATTATTATTTTATTAACAAAAATCAATTTTTTTGGGAGGGGGGGAGGGTCCGGACCCCTGGATACGGTCTCGAATAATCACCCTATAAAAAGTGGCGGTCACTCTTAAAAAGGGTCATAGCTCACTCTTGATCAGAGCGCTCCACTCTTTAAGGGATGGCGTGCTGTCACCCTTTCCTTAGAGTGAGGCACTCTTTCCCGGAGTGGGTTTTTGAATTCTCACTCCTAGTCCAGAGTCAGAAATGTCACTCTTCAGAATAGTGATTTCTCACTCTATGGAGGTTGGCTGATTTTTGTCACGAAGGTAGGGTGATATATCACTCCTCAGCACTGGTTTTTCACTCTTGATTATTAAGAGAGTAGCTAGAGGGGGACATTTGTCCCAGGGCATAGGATCCAAAAGGCACCAATTTGTATATAAAACTTTTTCCAGCGCATTTTGGTAAACAAGAAGTGATGCAAATTTGTTCTCGGACACTGAAAATTCTTGCTACACCTCTGAGTACTGACCCCAATTAATAACCTAGATCTTCTTGAAGTCAGTTAAAAACTAGACTAAAGATATTTTTGAGTAATATTCAAATATACATATGACAACATGTGAACACTGACAAGGTTATTGCACTTTGTTAATACTGCAGGCTTAAAAAATCTGAATTTACTAAGGAAGTAAAGTTTACATTTACATATTGTATTAGTAAAATTAAAAAATAATATATTTCATCTGTTTTTACCACTAATGGTGGTACATGTAATATGGTGTCAAAACTGGTAGGCTAGTTTTCGATTTGGTTTGTACCAAAGTACAGATATGAGATTAACAAAAAAGGAAAAAAAGTCTGAAAGAATGTCCAAACAACTTTTGAGCAACTATACTTATGAATTTCAAGAGCAATAAATATTTTAATTTTTATTGATACTAAATCTATCTTACTTATATACAATTTTGCCTTACTGAAAAATCAGAAAATTTTTGAAAAAAATGAAAAAACTGAATTCTTTATAAACATTGAAAAAGGTCTGAATATTAAACTAAATTCTTAAATCTCATCTCTGAAAGTAGCATTTTACAGTTTACATTTTAAACAACAACAGCAGTGACAACATTAATAATAATAATAATAATAATAATAATAAAAGTTACAGGAGTTTCAAGGTTTTACTTACAACATATTTTTAAGAGGTAGTGAGGGTGCAGAGTAAAAAAATTAATCTGAAGGGACTAAAAATTGATTTTTATACTTTATTTCATTGTTACTTCATAAAATGTTGCAAATAAGACTTGATTTTGCAAGCAATTTATTAACTTGGTGTCAAATATGCAACTTGACATAAAAAATTTACATATAATAGAGATTAAATAAATGACAGAATATAGCATAACATAAAATGATATACTAAAGAGTTGCCTGGGTCAAATGCTTTAATAAAGAATACCACATTGAATTTTACTGTATAAATATTTATTGTTTTACTCATTGATGTAACTTTACCAAAAGTTATACTTTTTTTTCTTTTAAGAACAGCCCTAATAACTTTCTCAATTTACATGAAATTTATAAAATTTAATACATAGTCACTAACTGCCCCAAAGTAACATCACTTTAGGGAAAAAAAACTAAAAAAAAACATATAAATCAATTTGGAAAATAAGAAAAAAATAAACTAAACAAAAAAGTAAACATCTCAAAAAAAAAAAATAAAATATTGACAATTATGAAATTATGCGATACAAGCTTTGAAAAAATTAGACCGCAGAGATCAAAAGTATGCAGACTTTGAACTAGTAATTAAGAACATTTAAAGAATAAATAAACAAATAAAACAAAAATATGAATACCACTTATAATGCCAATAGTTTCTTCTCTTTTACAGCATGCCACTGACAAAAATTCAATGGTTTTCCACAGGACCAGTTCAGAGTACTAGAAAATAAAAAAGATAATAAAGTGATAAACAGCCAAAATCAATCAGTTTTTCTTGTAACATATTTTATTCATCACTTGGCTCTGCAAGCTTTAAAGACAGGCTTCTCAAAAACTCGGTATAATTCAGAATGCTTCTTCATAGACAGCATGATGAACTTTTATAGAACAACAAAACTGCAGGTCTTATCCCATTTTTAGGGAGAAATTCACGAAAGTGGAAACTGTATCTGATGGCTAATTCTCCCTCTATTTTGGACAATACAATATGTTATAAATTTTTCTCTGAGTATTTCACTTCTATAAATTAACCATTTGTATTGCCATAAATACAGCTTGTGAAGAGAGATTCTGAATTTTCAAATTTCTGACATAGTTGAATTCTTTTAAAACCTGTTCAGAAATTGCATTATTTCTTGTAAAAAAAAAAATAATAACTTGATTGAAACATTTTGTTTCTACTCAGTGAGACACTTAATGAAACACAATTTTTGTGAGAAATCTACTACCCATCTGATTCAGTGCTTAAGATATACATTCTTCTAAAATGGGATGCTTTGCAATGCAAATAATAATAATAATATAAAATTCACACAGACATGTGTATAAGGAACATTTATAACATATGATATGAATATAAAATTAACTCCCAAATTTAAAAATACACTGAAACAGTAAATAATTAAAAATAAATACATACTTATATCTAAAGACATCCAAAGTAGTATTCACCCTTATCAAAGGTTCTTGAAAAATCACCCAGTCATCGCTGTTATTAACTCTCCTATATTTCAAGAAAATGAGCATTCAGTACATAAAAAACATTCTAAAAGTTTCGTTTTCTAAAGCAACCAATTTATATGAATATTCATTTATTATCAATTTATATATATTTAACTAATGACCACCCAAGGTAGGAGTCTTCAGTTAAAATTTACATTTAAACATTATCACAAGAACAAATGATTCGGTGGTAGATCGAGGGGTAATGGGATGAGTGGCTATAGGGCTTCAGTCCCCCCCCCCCCCAATCTCAAATCCAGGCAGCAATTACGACATAAAGTCGCTTGAGTCAGAAGTATGGGTCTAAATGGGGGCCCCCTTACATTTTGTTTCTTCACCGACTCTGACAATTGTCTTTCTGTATTTTCCACAGTATTTACCCGCTTGCCCATGATAATCAGGGAACAATCAAATTACATTAAAATTTTTCAGTAATATTTGACTTATTTATTAAGATATATTTTTCAGAAATTTGTATATGAATGCATTTAAAATTATTTCAGATTTTAAATGCAAAAATAATGTGTAACAGATAAACAGTGATAATTCGCAAGTAATAATATATTAAGATGCTAACATATCAAAAATATATACTTGTGCAATATATATGAGGAATATTTGAAATATACACCCAATATTGTGGATACATTTTAAATAAATTTAATTTAAATTCATTAAGATTGACAATATAATGGGTAAATATTAATTTGCTACAATTTACATTAGTATTTATTTCCAATTTAATGATAATATTGAATAATTAAGTATATGAACATGAAAAAATAAAAATACTATAAAATTAATTACTTGTCAATATTAGGAATACATTAGAAATATTACCAATGTTTACCTAATATTGTGGATACATTTTAAATACATTTGGGCTAAATATTAACTTGCTGCTATGTAAAAATACTGGTTTGGGTTTTCAATGTTTTACAATCCTGTGAGGTGCTATTTGAAAGTTTATTGGTAATGGAACTACTTCAGAACTACTTCCAAAATATAGGCAATATTGCAGATACATTTCATTTAAATTCAGTAGAAAAAGGATTAAAATTATTTTGAATTTTTAAGTAAATTTTACCAATATCATAAATTTATTTACCCTTAATGATACCCAGTAGAAGACCCAAACTCTGAAATCCATGCTGTCTGCTTTCTCAACAATGTCAATAAATAATGAAATCTGTTCTGCTACCTGCAAGTTCAGAAAACCACAGAATAATATTAAATACTTGAAAAATATAACATTAATGATATGGGCACCCATAAGGGGGGGGGGCTCAAGGTAGGGAACTTGCTCCCCCCCTAGGAGAGGAGAGCAGGGGCAGGGACATACCCCAAAAAAATTCTGGGAGGGTCCAAAAATTTCGGAGGGGTCCAAACGATGAAAAAGGCAGAAATTTTCACAAAAAGACTTCACCATTATTGCTTTGTTAATAAAAACTGAAATTTCGGAGGTGTTACAGACTAGAGATGAGACGGGCTCAGCCGAGCCGAAAGCCGAGCCCGAGCCGGCCCGACTCGGCTCGGCTCTGTAATTCACGATTGCGTTCGGCTCGGCGGGCTCGGCTCGTGAAAATTTCGCCTTGTTGAACATACTCCTTGAAACAGATTTAAAAAGTGATTCATGGGTAAATAGACGTACTTATTTAAAAAAAATAGGGCACGGGGACTAGAAGGTATGTGAAGCTCCAAATTATGCATCCTCTAATGAAGTAGTTAAATTTATTTGTCTTTAGCTGAAATTTCGGGCTCGGCGGCTCAGGCTCCAACTTTATAATATTGCTCGGCTCGATAAAAGTCCTCGGCTCGGCGGCTCGGCTTCAAAAATGAGCCGAACTCATCTCTATTACAGACCCCCACCTCCTTCCTGGGTACGTCCTTGGCCAGAGGTGACTGTGGGGCTTCAGCCACCTCGAAATAAGTAAACATAAGAAATGGAGAAAATTACATATTCGTGGGTAATTTTGAAAGTTCAGCTTGAAATTTTTAAGGTTTAGATACGTCCCTAAGCCAAACTCACTCCCCCCCCCACTTAAGTATGTTTTTTCAATCTGCAAAGATATGTTCTGATTAAATGAATTTAAAATGAAATATGCTAGATAAATTTTAAGTTTATGAACATTTCCTATGCAATATGTGAAATAACCTTTATTAAAAATGAAGTCTTAAAAAAATGCAACTCAAAGCATGGCTTTTTCCATAACATTACAGAAATAATTCAGCAATCAAAATTAATTGAATGTCAACAATATTATTTGAATTGTCTTAGACTGAACAAGTGTAAAGTAAGCTTTATTTAAAGGGAATAGATGAAGTGAATATTATCAAATACAATGAAGAACCGTTCTGATTATATCATCTTTAAAATAAAACAAACTACATTAAAATCGGCTCATCCATTTGGGATCTATTTTGCCACACACACATCCAACTTTTAGAAAAAAAAAAAAAACAGGCATTTAGTATCTTAGAATGAAAATTTAATAAACTAAATTCATATTCTGAAAAAATTTAAGGACCCTTTAAAATGGGGTGTCTGGGGCATGTGCCCTCCTTGCTCCTGTGATAATCATGGTCTTATCATCACAGGATTTTCAGTAGTATTTGACTTAATTATTAAAATATATTTTTCAGCAATTTGTACATAAATGCACCTAAAATTATTTATCAGATTTTAAATTTTGAAATAATGTACAGTAGATAAACAGTCTTAATTCACCATTACTGTGATATTAAGATGCTGACACATTAAAAATATTTGTTAGTACAATATGAGGGAAATTTATAATATACACACAATACTGTGTGGATACATTTTAAATATATTTAATTTAATTCATTAACATGGACAATATAATGGATAAATGTTGCTAATTTTTACCAATATTAGTTTTTATTTCCAATATAATAACAATGTGAAGGATTGAGTATATTAGCATTAGAAAAATAATAAAATGGTATAAAAATATTTTTAAAAATTACTTGTCAATATTAAGAATACATTATAAATATTTCGAATTTTTACTTAATATTGTGAACACATTGTAAAGATATTTGGGCTAACTACTAACTTGCTACTATTAAAAACTTTATCAGTAATGGAATTACTTCAGAAACATTTCCAGTATATAGCCAATATTGTGGATATATTTCATATGTTAATTAAATTCAATAGAAAAAAATTAGCATTATTTTGAATTGGTATCTAGGCTAAAAGGTAAGTTTTACCAATTTGAGAATTTTATTTACCAATATTGATACACAACAGAAGACATAAAATCTACCATACCAAAATCTGCAAGGCTCTAAAATTAATACTGTATTACTAAATTTAATATTGTAACACTTACCTTTATTACCAGTAATATTAAACTTATCCGTTACTATACTATTGAATTATCCTTAAACAGTATACAAACTTTTCAATTCCAAAAATCTCGCATTTAACACCAAAAACAATAACTTTTTTTCCGCGTTGAATCAGTTTACCAGCACAAGTATCCCTTGTGTTTTTCGTACTACTAATGAAAGCTCACACATTCTGAATCACCTGCTACTTTCAGCTGGTTTCCCTGATTTAAAAGTGGACTTTCCTGAGGCCATCTGGGGTGTTCGATCGTAAATTATCCACTTTACCATATGAGAGAGAGGTTTGTGTATGTGTAAAAAGTGGAGAGGGAAATATTACACCACAACAACAGAGCGGTTATTTTGATCTAACAACGTATATATGTATATTCTAAGCGTGAATCTGTGCTAGAATGTGCAATAAGATAAAATGATGCACATAGACATATTGAAATTTAATCACAAAATATTTTTTTCCCACGTTTATAATTTATTTCAATATAAATTGCATACAATATATAATTGATCATTATTTTCTGCTTTTGATTTAAAATTTTGTTTATACTATTTGCAACAGGCGCGTATCCTTCCTAAAAATCTGACCCTTTACTTAGTTTAAAATTTGATACTGAGGCTACAGTTGAAACAGCTTGCTTACAATTTGATACACAGGTTAGAGCCCTCTCCACCCCCGAAATAAAATCCTGACTGCACCACCGATTTACAAACACGCATCAAAACATGCTCAAATATTATATACAGAAACAAAAAACGAATGCAAGATTTCAGCTATATAAGCATAAATAACATACTACGATCAAGTATAGAGACGGATCCAAAGATCAATTTCTCGGAAGGGTATAAAATTAAAAGAAGCAGGCTTGTTTAAGTCTTAAAAACAAAATGTATAGTAAAGCAAAATGTTAACCCTAACCAAAGCAATGTCTGTCGGAAGAGCTGGAGTCCTAATGGATCCGACACTGAATCAATGTATCTTATATGTTGTGAATTATCAAATTTTAAATAACATTTACAATAATTGAAAAGTTATAAGGTTTTACTTACTTGTGTTAGCTAAAAGTATTCCATTACTTGTATGCAGTTGGTACTTCGCAACTGCAGTCCAATTCCAATATGGCGTCGTTTGTGTATGGAAGCAACGTACTCACTCCTGCTGAAGTGAACGCATCATGGGAAATGTGGTGACTCTCTCGCTAGAGTGAGCAGATAGCGCCTTCACCCTTACTCTAAGAGTGACATTGTCTCACTCTTGCAGTTAGGGTGACAGAATCCTATCGATGAAGAGTCATAATGCAGTTTTCTCACTCTTATCTCACTCTATCTGGGATCATTTGCCGGTGACTTTTTGTAAGAGTGACAATGTCACTCTAAATTTTTAAGAGAGTAATGTTATGGCTATATTATGTATTTTCTCAAAAATATCGTTTAAATCGTGTCCAGGAGGTATCTTGTTGTGTACATGGATATGTTTTAGGCTATGGATATGTTTTAGGCGTGCGCAAGTGCGCAGTATGGGTATTTTTTCTAAAAAAAAAAAAAACTAAATAAGTGATTTACAACACTAAGATATGAAATTTGGCTTATTCTAAAAAGCTAAATAAGTGATTTACAACACTAAGATATGAAATTTGGCTTATTCTAAAAAGCTAAATAAGTGATTTGCACTGTGTACGCTGGATGTGTCTTTAAAGATATGGAATTTGGCTTATTCTCCAAAACTTTTATTTTTATTATTATTAACAACCACAGGCCTCTCAATTAGTCCTATTTTTTAAAAACTCCTACCTCTATAAATAATAAAGTAAAATGTTCTTCTTCTTCAGTAGTTAAATCTTCTTTTAGATGTTAAGGTTTCGTCTATCAAACCATTAAAAGACTAGGCTATATAAATAAAACTTTGATGAAGGTAGGAATTATAAAAAAATAGGGCCTGCACCCGCATTTGTATTACTTGCGTGCCGTCATTGACTCGAGAATTTGGTGGCAATATAGCAATAAATCCGTTTAAGGTCCGAATCATGTTGAATGCTTTGCACTTGTGTGTCTTAGCCTTTGGGACCATGCAAGTACTAGGAGATAGATAGCGTGACCGGCATCATAAAACAAAGCTGATCCAACGTATCCTTTGTTCGGTGTTCAAAACTAACATTCATCAAACATTTCATGTGTAGAATAATCCAAATATGTATATTAAACCTTTGCAGCCCCAGGCATTTTCGCACCACTCTCCAGTTTTTCCAGATGCTAAGAGAGATTGTTATATTTCTGACATAAGTTTCACGAATAATATACAGTTATTCCAAAAGATTATACACAGACATATTTTTCAGATTATGCTTGAAATGAGTGTGCAGAAAATATATTTGCAGCATTTAGAATTAATAAAACTTTAGTGAATGCTCAACGTGCATTTCTCTTATATCTCTGGTATAAAAGTGTCTAAGTGGTATTACAAGTATTATCGAGAACATTAAAAAATGGTTGGAACTGTAAATGTAAACTTAAATTGCATTCTTTGCAGCATTTAGAATCAATAAAAGTTTTAATGAAAAATTAATACGTGTTTTATTTTATATATCTGGGAACATGTTGCCAGAATCTTTAAATCTACAGTTGTATTCTATAGGCAGAGATGCCAAGTCTCCCGCTTTTTTCGGGAGATTTCCCACAACAATTTTTAGACGGTTTCATTTTGCATTAAATATTTGGACTTATTTTAAGCATAAGTTTGTAAGTAAAAACTAGTGGTGGGAAATCTGCCGAAAAAAGCAGGAGACTTGGTATCTCTGTATAGGGTATAGATTGCGAGAACTTGTATTCTATATGTTTGGCATTCATAGGTTTATTTTTCAATGTTCATTGACACTATAATATATAATAATTTGACAGCTGCTAAAACTTTTTTTTAAAACATGTGATTGATTTAATCTGTTATTATCATGTACTGTTTAAACTTAAGCAACCACAAATATAGTTCAGTTGTCTTAAGTTTAAGAGATAAGTTTCCCACTCACGAAGTCTGCGTCCCAGGATCCGCATCAAGGTTATGAAAGGACGGCTACTTTATTGGAAGCCTCTATCATCGCAACGGAATGACACAACTTTGTCTACGTTACTACGGGCACCTAGTTACTCCTGTTAACTATTTCCATGTTCTTGTCAGATTACCGTGAGTGCATTGAGTTTTGACAACACTTCCTAGATATAGAAAGCCTTACAACACCTACGTCATCAAGGTTTGACGTCATCATTCGGCCTACTTGTAAAATTTGTTTTTTTTTCTTTTTTTTTTACACAAAATAAAACTATTAAAAATTTCTTTTGAATTTACTCATGAATAGCAATATTTTAATAACTTGGGATTAAAAAATAAAATTTTAAGGCAAATGGCAGTGTTTAACTGAGACTAATTTGATAATATGACAAGGAATTAGCTCAGAACGCATAATTTCGTACGAGAAAGGTATTTTAATTCTAATCTTTAATTTAATATATTTTCTAATATTTGTAGCATTCACCAATTATTTTAGACAGTTTTACTTTGTGCAACTAAAACTGTGTTAACGGCACTTTCATAGGCCTAATTATGTCGCCAAAGCTGGAGTTGTTAGGCTTTCGATATGAAGGAGGTGTTGAATAGCATCGAAATCGTTCGTCAATCAAGAATTACAACGATGCCAATATGTTTACTCTTATCTTTAATGCTTATTTAATTGTATTTCATGTGAAGTATGAAAAAGAAGTTAATTAACTATCGTAAGTCATGCAAGCCTGTTCTTTTTTTTTTGTGTGTGTGTAAGCGGGGTCACACATTATTAATAACATTCTTGAATGATTGTATAATACAATATTAATTGCATTAATTGTTTTTGGAATTCGAAAAGAAAACGGGGCAGGTATTTGGTTTAAATGTGGAAAGCAGTACCTCGCATAAGAGCCTTTCCCACTGTACTCAGTCGTGTTTTTTTTTTTTTTAACACACTTTCCGTAAGCTTATATGAATTTTTAAATATTGTTCTCTGAATTCCATTTTGAATGGTCTTGACTAGTAGTAGTGTTGCCAACTGCTCCGGAATATAATTAACTACTTTTTCAAACAGTAAATTTTGACTTACGTTATTTCGAAATTTCGAAGCTGAAGGTGTGGGCTGTTTATCACTTAATAAAGTATTTAAAAACTTACTGTTTTATTATGTGGATTGTATGTAGTGGTTAATTATATTCCGGATATCGACATCTCTATTAGTAGAGGTAAAATGGTTTGGGATCGACCGATAACCGATACTTTCTAACAAAGGGCTGCATTCATTCCAATGGGCTTCCAAAGGGCTAGTGTTCATTGGAATGAGTGGTAAGGTTAGTTTGTGTGTTAATTTTTAAATTGACTGAAGTTTCACTGTTCATGTATTGCATAAGAAATATCACATCTCATGTCTTCTGTGACTAAAATATTATCAACGTAATTTAAATCCTGCATTAGAAAAATTATTTTCACTCCAATAAAATGCTGCTATTTATATGTATATATATCTTAAATGGATTTTGTGAATGTTGGAAAGTTTGAAGATGTTATAAAACTTAATTTGAAAATTTAACTATGTAGCTTAAACTTACCGCTGCTTGTAAACTATGTTTATAAAGCGCAGTTTCGTGAAAGTAAGTTCATTATTTTCATTTTTTGTCCAGGAGAGCAACGTTCCTCCCACCTTCATACCAAACTCTCATGAAATTGCAACTTGAAATATTCACTTGTTTGTAATAGTAACTTCATTTATAGTAGTTTTTGCGTTACCACTTTAAGTATTGTTAAATTGTTTGCTCATTAATTTTTTTCCTACAAATTCTTTTATCAGCATTACATTAAAATGCTTCTTGACTTTGTTCCTTTAGAGATTTTATGAGCGTCTAACGTGTAGGTGAGCATAATACATTTGATAAATATTTCCATGTCAGTACGACGAGCATATGTATAGTTACCCTGATAACTGACAATTCCGCTCTTACCACTCTATACCAGTGGCGGCTCCTCCATTTGAGCACATGAGCACGTCACCGCCAAAGGAAAAACTAAAGAATAAACACATTTACAAATTAAATTTAAAACAAATATTAAGCACACTTCTAGATTTATGTGAATTTAAAACGCGAGTTTTACTCCCCCCCGCACAGTTATTAAATACGCTTATTATAGCTAACGCAGCTCTGTAGTGTAGGCTACTGCAGCACAGTCTTGAATCAATTGCTCGTGCAAACGGAAAAAATTCCCTCTGCACCGCTCTCTGGAATCAGAATCCGAGACAGCTGCTAGGAAGTACGGCACTGATGAAAGCATTCCGATCGCACATTTCCATTATCCACACAGAGCCAATTTTGCGGTATCGCTTCCGGATTTTCCCTTGGTTTGTTACGTTCGGTTAGTTAATTTTATTTAATTTTCTTAATATTTTCTGTATTTCAATTTTTTTCAGTACATTATATTTTTACAAACTAGTGTCAATAAATAAGTTTGGAGTAAAAGACCTGTTTCGGAGCTAAAGGAATGGCATTTTTCACTATTATCCTTTGAAAATATAATTGAAATAAAATGAATCAAGACAACAACTTTGCTGAAACTTATCTTGGTGACGAAATGTAAGACCAAAGATGACTTGTTTTCTTTCAATTGCGTGCATTGTTTTCCTTTGACCTCTGGAAACAGAAATTCGTTTTGATTTGTAAGGTGCGTCGTATCTGCGTATTTCATTTTCGAAATTTGTTTTGTGAACCTCCTTTTATATAACCCACGAGCCGCCACTGCCGCAAACTATGAAAGCGTAACGCAAAATGAACGTGTAGCCATTCTCTATTTTTAATTGATCATTACGTGATCGTTACGCAAAAAGTGAACTTAAGGTTTGCGTAGGTTTCTGCGATGTTCCTTTCATGTGTCTTTTCTGTCAAGAAGCGAGTATGCAAAAGTTTAAAAACAATTCCACAGAGTAAAATCCTATTCTAGCTTAGTTATTTACTACTAGAGCTCGCGAATTTAAAGTCTTACTGGAGGAATTTCTTTTTACGTGACTAGGGGTCAAGGCCCCCCAGACTCGCTACGCTCGCTTTTCGTATGAGGCATTCGGCCCCTAATAAGGGTTATTCGTAAAAAAGACATAATTTGAACAGACAAAACCCGAAGATTGGATCAGATAGAATGTTACTGAGCTACACATTGCTTGGTTCTTGCATGTTCATTAGTACATAAAAATTTAAACTTCACACTACAGTAGACCCCCTCCCCTTCATGACACGGAAGATCTTTTGTTATGGGAATCCGTGTTGTACGGGTCCTGAGTTATTCTCCACCTGGAGTGCGGACTCCGCTTATAATCGCTGGAAAAATTATTTGCACTCCTCCGAAACACAATGATATTCAATGTTGCCATTCAAAAGTTATATTAATTAGGAGCTAAAGCGTAATAAAATCAGAACATCTGTTTCAGCTGTATTTTTAATAATGTAAAACCTATTGGACATCTTGCGAATTTGTCACCCATGGCGATTTTTCAATATTTGGCGACTTGCGTACATGTAAAGTTAATAAAAGCTACGGAACAGATAGGAGAGCTTGCCACCAATGGCGACTTTTCATTACTTGGCGATTGACACATACTCACAACCTATAATTATTGTTCATTTAAGGTTACCGGAAAACCGTTATCCATATTTTCATTTACATAATCGTTTACAGATTGGCGTACTTAGCACTACGAATCATACCATATCGTCACGCTAGCAAATATCCAAAGTGTACTATAACTGCTATAATGGAATAGTTAACGCCGTCAAATATTTCTACTGGTAGCAAATAATAATCTGGACCGAACCGGCTTTAAAATATTCTGCATTTTAATTATTTTTCATTTTCAAGATATTAGTTATTCTCTTTTGGAAAAACGAATAAT
This sequence comes from Cheiracanthium punctorium, assembly GCA_038373885.1. NCBI lineage: Eukaryota > Metazoa > Arthropoda > Arachnida > Araneae > Cheiracanthiidae > Cheiracanthium > Cheiracanthium punctorium. Next base: position 14,783 of record JAWZYV010002108.1, read on the forward strand.
CGTTAATTCTAAACTCCTGTTGTCTAAGCAAGCTTACTATTTGAAATTTGTCACATTTGTGTAACACATTTTGAGTTACTTATTTCATATAGTTTTAATTTTGGCGTAAAAAGGGTGTATATATACTTCATGTTCGACAGTATCACGTGATACTACATACTTGGAAACGCGTTGTAGCAAAGGAATGAATGATTTTATGCCAAATCTGGCAACCATTATGTTTATTTTTCAAGTTTTTTATTAATATCTTCTGAAATAATTCGATTTTCGAAATTTAATTCAGCTTAGCAGGTTCCTCGGAATTTTTCGAATCTGTGGGCACCTTAGTCGAAACTCAAATCCCCACGGTTTAGGAGGTGATAGGCTAACAAGCTTTGACAGCACCGGCGGCCTTTACTTTTTTTTAGAATAGAGAGAAATAACAATAACATACATAAATGTCATAGAAATCGATGTATATTTACGACAGCTAGAGCACGGACGGACGGACGGATAGACAAACTGAAATCATAAACACTTTTCAACCTTACTAGAAAGCGTTAAAAAGTGTTAATTTATAATGGCGATCAATCAGTATATATGTTTATTTCATGCATCGATAAATTTTAACACAGTTTCAAGTTACCGTTAAACTCATATTAAAAATTAAAATTCATTTTACACAAAAAATTCAGTAATCAATTCAATGTTATTTTCTAATGTAAATATACAGCGTAGCAGACGAAAACTTTTTGTTGACAAATATGAACTCCATGTATTTTAATAATCTCAAGATATAGAACCGCCCCCCCCCCTTTCTTTTATTCATTTGTTGCTAAGGCAGCCACGTTAGCAAATGTGAAACAAAATATTAAAATGGAGTACTGGTGTTTATAAACTGGTTCACATGCTAGGTTGCAAAATTAAAAACATAAAACTGGTTAAGAGTCAGGGCGGGAAATGTTTTATTCCTTTACCGTTAGAATCGCTGCACCAAATTTCCAATGTTTACATTATTGAAACTTAGTTTGGGTACCAAAGACCTAAGAAAGCAGCTATGGAGAGTGTCCACTTCTATAATATACCTTCGCAATCCCGAAGAAATATTTTTATTTATGAAAAAATATTAAACTCATAAATCAGGAAAAATCCGGATAATTGTGACATCAATATGATGTCATACTCACTTGCAAAGGTACTTTTGTCACGCAAATGATTAACTTTTTTTACTCTCGGAAATAAAATGGAACTGAAAAGAGCGAAAAATCACTTAAAAATGAGGGAACGGGTGGATTTTCAGATTTCTAAAATAGCGCATACTATTTTCTATATTTCTATACATATTTATGGAAAATTTCAAGCGGATCGTACAAATGGTGTAGATATTATTACGCTTTTCAGTGCTTAAGTTCGTAATCTTTTTGCAGTAATGGTGGAAATGAGTTTTATCTTGAGTCTGGGATCAGCGTAACTATATAGTAGGATGATACGCTTGAAAGATTAACTTCCCATAGAACGCAATGTATTGGGAATATTTCTAGTGCACCTGTAGAAAAACTATAAATGCTACAAATATCATTTTCAATAGAGTACCTGGTACAGTAGATAAGAGTAAAATATATAAATTTCGTAGAAATCGATGCATATTTACGGAAATTAGAGCACGGACGAACATTTTATTTTGGCGTAAAATGGGCGTAATTCTAACTCATGTTTGTAAATTTCACGCGATTCTAGGTACTTGGAAACGCTTTGTTGCAAAGGAATGAATGATTTTATGCCAAATATGGCAACCATTCGGTTTATTTTTTCAGTTTTTTATTAATATCTTCCAAAATAATTCGATTTTCGAAATTTAAATCAGCTTAGCAGGTTCCTCGGAATTTTTCGAATCTGTGGGCACCTTAGTCGAAACTCAAATCCCTACGGTTTAGGAGGAGATACGTCCACAAGCTTTGACAGCGCCAGCGGCCTTTACTTTTTTTTTAGAATCGAGAGATTACAAAAGGTTGCGGGAGTTTCTCCATATTAACTGTAAGATAAACTACTTTGCTTCTACCAAAATCTCGAGTGCCCGGTTGGTAGGACGTACTATTTTCAAATTAAATTTAAGATTACTAAACTTAAACTGTTACCTAAATCACTTTTACCTCCAGTAAAACGTAAAGAACAAGTAAACATAAAGTGTAACATTGGTTTAAGAGCTTCTTAATGAGTCAATACAGAATAGTCTTAAGCCTACTCGAAATAATACCATTCAAAAATACTGTTATTCTGAGTAAAGTCTTCAATTTTTAGGGCAGTTGCATACGTGAATTTATTCTAACATGGTAGACTACGTTCATGGTAAAATTGTGAGATAACGACTCCTGTGTTACCGCACCGTATGTTAACGATATCGGCAAGAACATATTAAATTTTTAATTATTTGTGTTGCAGGTGGTTTCGTCATGGTTAGTTGGTCTGATGTCAGCAAGATAATTCACAGCTGCTAATGCCTTTTGTATTTTGGGATTGCAAACCTCGGGAAAGTCATCATAATGATTTACGCTAAAAATGGAAAATTGCTAAATACTCATCAACCTTGATATTAACCTGAATCTAAATTTAAAAAATGGTTCTCTTTAGTATTTTCACAAATAGCTGAGGTTTCCCTCTGCGCCTCGCGTTGATACTCTCGTAAGGCTCATTAAAGCGGGAACAATTTGTAATAAGTGCTGACCCAAATAAGCTTTACCATCGCTCTCATCACTAAATGTTATTCAGAGTGTTCCCTGTTAAATTTAGGAATTGTCACTTACAGATTTTAGTCTTTTCATAGATTTTAAGTCTTTTTATTCGACATTTCAGATTTTATAGTTTGGTTAATGTAACCAATTTGAACATTTTGCAAACAAATGTTCATCAGTATAATGTCTGTCAATAACACAAACTTATTTTTAGTGCCACGTTACGGCTGAATACGGTATAAAATAAATTTTAAGAAATCTTGGCACTCGGTCATTCCGTAGAGCCCTCAAATTGAAATTAAAGGAAGTGCAGGGCATAAAAACTGACACTCATGCTAAAGCTGTACATTTTACAGCTAAAGATCATTTCTTGTATTACTTTTTCTTCTATTCCCATGGCGAGTATATGGCCGTATGCCCACTAGGTCGGATTTTTACGGTGAGTATGTGAGTATCTGACCTTACAAGACAATGTTCGGGATACACCGCTCGGAGGTAGATCTATCCCCCCCCTCGGTAGACAGGAACACAGGTTTTGGAAGCATGACATGCCGTCGTCAGTGCTAAAATGTGAATGGCAAAAATTAGCCCATATCTAATATTTTAACCCTCTTCTCGCCTTGGTCACAAGGAAAGGGATGTTCTTCTTGAATCTCCCACTCTTCACTACGAGGAGAGGGACTTTCCTCCCTCTTCTTGAATACCCTTGCCATTTTCATACTAGCTGTGACGGCGGCATGTCAAAGCTATAACCGGTGTGCTATAACTGCCGAAACCGGTCTACTATTTTAATTTTTGTAATGCTGCTATTATACGTTGTTTTTGTGGATGCTTATTAACCTAATAGCTATCAAATTTTCGCAGACTTAAAAAAATACAAAAGCTTTCAAAATTGAAAATATATAATGATAGTCGCATCAAAATGCTCGAAAACTTAGTTATCGCCTGAAATTTTAAGTTTACTTCAAAAGATGAAATATCAAAACAGTGGACTTGCATTGGGGCCCTGTAAAAATCGATTTTGCGAGTGCAATGTTTTAATACTTCATCCTTTAAGTGACCGTTACTGCTAGTAAATAAATTTCCAAAATTTGTATTTGGGTATTCATCTGCCTGCAAAAAAAATTATTTGGATTTGTGTATGCATAAATTTTCGAACGAACTGGACTGAAAATTTGAAGATATACCAAAATTATGTAAAGGAATATATCTAAATTCAAAGGACGAGTTCCCGGATTTTTAACGATTTTTAAATTTTCAACTTTGAAAGCTTAAGAGCATAGGATTAGGAAATACGGTAAAAAGATCTTAAATTTAGCTGAAAATTCTCACTAGTTTTATTTACTTTTAGGTTTAACAATAAGCAATTTTATTTGTTCATTGGATTTAAACAGGATGACAAGCGACCAGATCAAACCAGTAAAATTCGTATTTTATTGATTTGGTCTGGTAGCTTGTCATCCTGTTAGTAATTTCATAAATTTCATTACAGAAACTTCTGAGGGGTATCAAAACTGGGATGATTCGTTTCTAAGATTCATAAAACTTACCAGATTAGTACTGTTTAATGCCGTGCACTCCCCATTGCTATACTGCCGTTATTTTATATCCCTGAAAACTTGGAGATTTGGAAGATGGCGTATATCTAATATAGGACTCAAAAATACAGCGAGATTAGAAAGGTTTAAAAATAGCCAAAAGGTATTCAGTCTTTTTTAAAATTAACTGGAAAGTAAAAATCCAATCGTAAGATTGGTTGAACATGTTTTCTACGAAAACTCGTTGCCAAATCCCTGTCTTTTCGCATACATTGAAATTGAGGTAGCTGTTTAGAGCGAAAAAGTAAATTTATTTGAATAGAATATTTAATAAATGAATTGGAAATTGGCTTTGACAGTCTTTTAAAAGAGACTAAACATTGAGGATAATTTCATCACTTTCGATGTCAAATTAAGCTTTTATACTTTTACATGTGTTTTCTACTAACTAGCTATTCATTCTTAAGTTTATAGAGAAACTGTCCTACATATAGAGGTATAGGACAAAATAATAGGAACACCTGTGAAAGAATGGAGTCGTCCTTCGACCGTCCAATAAACGTGTCGCAAGAGTGTGCCACCTAGTGGTGATGAAAGGAAAGGTATTAGTCTAGCATTTGGCAGTGTGAGAGTTGCATGAGAAAAATCTGTTTCTAACAAAGCGCGATTATGTCCGACCTCTCTGACCTAAAAAGAGGCATGATAATCGGAGTTCGCCTCGCTGGAGCGTCCGTGTCTAGAACAGCGAGCCTTGTCTGTGTTTCAAGGACCACTGTATCAAGGACTCTGTCGGCATACACAAAGTTGGGTAAGGTGTCTTCTGCGAAGCACAAGAGCGGCAGGAAGTCGAAGTTGTCGGACTGTGATAGACGGGCGTTGAAGAAGATAGTCGCTCGAAAACGCAAGACTACAGTGTGGGTGATAACGTCAGAGATGAATACCCACCTTGAAATCCCCGTATCCATGAAAACTATTCAACGGGAGTTGCATGCTGCTAACATTCATGGCAGAATAACTATTCCAAAACAGTTAGTTTCAGGCGGAATGCTTTCAACAGACTACAGTGGTGCCAAGAACACCTAAAATGGACACAACTGCAATGGGGAACAAGTCATCTGGTCTGATGAATCCTCTTTTACACTGTTCCAGACCACCGGACGTGTGTTCGTGTGGCGAACGCCGGCAGAAGCATTTCATGTTGACTGCCTGGTCCCAACCGTGAAACATGGAGGTGGGTCTGTGATGGTGTGGGGCGCTATATCTGCCCGTGGATTGGGACCTCTCGTTGTCTTGAGGGGGGTGATCAAAGGTGACCATTACCGAAGCATTCTCGAAGATCATCTTCACCCTATGCTTAACTCTCTTTCCGGGAGAACATCCTGTGTTTTAAGATGACAATGCCCCTGTTCACATGTCTCACTGTGTTCAAACATAGTTACATGAGCATAATGATGAAGTAGAACATCTAACGTGATGTCCTCAGTCCCCTGATCTGAATATCATTGAGCCTTTGTGGGGTTTTTTTAGAGATAAAAGTCCGTGCTCGATTTCCTTCTCCACGCACACTCTCTGAACTCGAGACGGCCGTGCAAGAGGAATGGCTGCAAATTCCGATGAACTTTATTCAAAAACTTTATTTGTCAATCCCACGTCGAATGCAAGCTGTTATTCAGGCCAAAGGTGGCCCATCTCCTTATTAATAAAATACGTTAATTTTTTCACAGGTGTTCCTATTATCTTGTCCTATACCTGTATAAACAGGAAACTTCATTATCTGGTTATTTCTTTTGGGTATTCTGTTAATCCATAAACATTTCATCGTAACTAACGTTAATCATTCAAAACAGATTTTTGCGAGAATTAAAGTAATGCAGATATTGAAGCTTCTTTCACATAAAACTAATTTTAACTTTTACTATTTTCATTTAAGATTAAAATTTTCAGTATTTATTAGTTTGGTATCCTAGAACTAGCAACGCCCCCTAGAGAGGAAAAAGCCGCGGCGCTTACTTGTGACGTCACACTGAGTAGGTAAAGCAAAGCGTTTCCATTGTGCTTCTCCTCTCTCCCGTGCTGTATATATATATATATATATATGTATATCCTTATATATGTATATATATATATACAAATATCTGTATATATATTTTATATATTTGTGTATATAGATATATATATATATATATATATATATATATAATCTATATATATATATATATATATATATATATATATATATATAATCTATATATAATCTATATATATATATATATATATATATATATATAATCTATATATATATATATATATATATATATATATATATATATATATATATATATATATATATATATATATATATATAATCTATATATATATATATATATATATATATAATCTATATATATATATATATATATATATATATATATATATATATATATATATATACACACACACACATATATATATATATATATATATACACACATATATATATATATATATCCCAGACAGCACATAAGCTTAAATCAAGCTTGAGATTGGGCTTGGCAATGCAAGGTTGGCTTAAGCTGGATTTTCACTTGCAAATTGCGGTGATGGCGCCATCTGTGGAAGAGAATGGACATTAATTGTCTAGCGTACTCAAATTTGTTGAAAGTTCGTAAAAGATGTGTTTTAACGGGGATGGGTTTTTTATTACCAGTGCCATATTACCGGCAGGGCAAATATGGTAACTGCCCAGGTCCTACAGATTTTTGGGCCGAAAAATCTTACATCTCACACTTTTGTAATTTTAAAATAAAATTACAAAGGATAAAAAAATTCAGAAGTTAAATAATTTTTTTTAATTATAAAGTATGAACAATGAAAATAATTCAAATTTACATTTGTATAAATTAATTTAAACTTATTTTTAATTCTTCGAAATGCTCTATATCAATATATGTAGGAAAATAGCCACATTTGTAAAGAGAATTTTTAGCGTAAAAAAATAGCAAAATTTTTCAATTATTTGTTATTTTAAGAAATATTTACAAAAATAACTAAAGAGTTTGTATTCCATACATGTTACCAACTGTGATATAGCATTTCGAAGTAACGTTTAACTATGTGTTTCTTTCATTTCAGACTACTTAACACAAAATTTGTGTTAAGTAAGTAAACCCATTCTATATTTCCAAATATGGAAATGCTTCAAAATAAAATACAATTATACTACGAAATTGATTTCAAAATCAGTCGTTTGTCTCGATTTTGGCCAGCGGCAGTATTGCTCATGAGTGTTGCGAAAGTTTTAAAACATGTGTTGCTGTTAAGTTTATATTATGTTTATTTCCCTATTAGTAGAGTCTCTAAATCACACATAAAATTATTTTAATTTTGATGCATCCCATGGAAAAATAAAAAAACAAATAACATATCGCCCACTTATCAATCTGGCCAGAACACCGCTTAATAATTCACTTCAAACTTTAGTCATAGCTGCACGAGGCTCCGGTGGCTGAATGGATATCGCGCTCGGCTACGAACCCAAAGGTCCCTGGTTCTATTCTAGCCACGGACACTCAATGGAAACAGATTAAAATAACTTAAAATTACAGCATAGAAGTGGAAAATGCGCGGAAAAATAAAGTATGTGGGTAGCGTTCGCCAGCGGGCCCCCCGTGTATTTAGAAATTTTTTTTTTGGGGAAAATTTTTTGAGCTTCAAATTAAGCTTGAAATGTCAAGCTTGATTCAAGCTTGAAATTTCAAGCTTAATGCAAGCTGGGCAAGTGTAAACTAGAACACTTTATTCAAGCTTGCATCAAGCTTACACGCCTGGAATTTTCAAGCTTAATTCAAGCTTATTGACTTGATAAATCAAACTTGCTGCAAGTTTGATGCAAGTTTGCTGTGCTGTCTGGGATACACACACATATAATTATATATATATATATATAATATAATATAATATAAAATAGCTAAACTTACGTAATATGGAATCAATAGTAAAACATTAAGTAGTAGCACATAATAACAAAAATGTACTGAAAAACTGAAAACATGAAATAAAAATTGATAATCCAGAGGCTAGAAATATTGTAAAAAACAGAGCTGTCAAACATAGAGAGAAGTGGGAAGACAAGCCAAGTGAGATCACGTGGGCATAAGCCTAACTTTTCGATCCCAAGCAATGATTTGGAGATGGAGTGGAAAATTGAAATGGAGTACTCCATTATCAAGTACCACCGTACTCACATTTCAATTTAAAGAAAAAACAAAAATAGCTAGGTTTCTGCAGGTTACCTGACAAAAGAAGTCGCTTTACGTAACCTGGGGGTACGACCATAGGTATAAGAAAAAAATAGCATGGATGCGAACCAAACATCAAGGGGGAAGAACAGAAAAGACTAGAAATCGTTGCCAACCGAGAAAATTAATCGACAAAAATAAAAATAAAAACGAAAAAGCATGAGAAAGAAAAACAAACAAAATGCTGCCAAAAGTATGTTAATTTATCAAGAAATTCAGTAAAATGGAAGGGGAAGGGAAAATAATAATAATATTAAAAAAAAAAATAAAAAAAAAAAACCTCCAGTATAGCTAACCTATGAGCAACGTAGTACAAGCTTTAATAGCCAGGAAGTACTAAGGAAAGAGGGTAAAAAAGAAATAAGGGGGAAAATATTGTAATTAATATTAATTATCATAATAATTATAATAATAATATTACACAAGTATTAATTGTTATTAGTGCTGATAGTATTCTATGCAGTATAAGTAAAATTGCACTTAATGAGGCTTTATATGGTACAGTAGAGTAAAAAATAAGAAAAAATATATAAAAATATATCTCATAAAGAAAAATTACCAGTAATCAACAATTCTACATTGTTTTTTTTTAAATGAATTTTTTTGTATAAAATATACAAATACGTATTTTATGATTTCCTTTTATGTTTAACTTTTTTTTTAACTGAAATAATCAACAACCATCCCATCCTCACCATCCAATAATCTAATTTGGACATACAGTTTTACTTATCACATATTGGATATATTATTGATTTTAGAAATCTACCAGGATATCTATATTTGAGAGCTGTTTTATATAGGTATGTTAAGTTATTGGCCTTAAAACTATTGGTACACAGAGACGCTATTCTATATTTATGATTGGAGATTATGTTTCCAAAAACTGATGTGTGCATACAAGAAGTAAAATGAGTAAATGCCTTAACATGAAAATTAAAATCATCTCTTTTATTAAAAATGTTGAAAGATAAACTCTTATCATAAATATAAAGTTGTAAGTCTAAGAAGTTTATTATTCCGTTATCATTAGGATTTTTTATTAATTCTAGGGCTGAATGGTAAGCTATTGGGAAATTATCAGAATCAGTATAATTATTATCAATGGCTATTGTAATTATGTCATCTATGTACCTATATATTATAAGAGAACTATTGTAATTTTTTTCAGAATTATATAAAATATAGGTCAGCTAAGTAACTGGAATTAGAACCACCCTGTGGTATTCCTAAAATTTGAGTATATAATTTATTATTATGCAGAATGTAATATATATATATATATATGTGTGTGTGTGTGTGTGTGTGTGTGTGTTTGTGTGCGCGTGATTTAATTTTTGCTTCCTTTCGCAGTCACTCAATCATTGTGACTTATTTTAATAAAAACAACTCGAATTTTCCTCGCTCCTTTTTTAAACGTTAAACGCAAAAATGTTAATTTATGAAGGATATCCTTCAACATTACAAGCATGGAAAAAAAAACGTTTGAGACGATAGAAAGAGACGTTTTCAGCGGGAAAACGTTAAATGCGAGTGACATTAAATATTGGTTTCACTCTATAAGTACTCACTTTGTATCATCAGTAATATTTGAATGTTTCTCAACTGAGCGCCGGATTCCAGTTTGATTTTTTTTTTCGAAAAATATACTTCTTAAAAAATGCGGCGGCGGTTTATTTAAAAATTTTTACAGCAATTGATCGACCTTCATGAAAAATATAAGTACTTCTAACATAGTTGAACCCGCTTAACGGAATATTTGTTAAAGGAATATCGCATTTACATAGGTAGCAGGTATTACGGTATATAATTAAACCCTTTTTTCAAACCGCATTAAAAAAAAAAACTTTCTGAATTTAATATTTTGCGAAGGAGTAGTAATGAACCCGTACCTCTGTCTCAGTATTTTGCTATATTTTAAAAAGAAAATAACCGTTCACAAAAAGTGGTTGATTCCATTCTGCAATACTTGGCACCTATGCATTTATTGTCATAAATTTTTAATGGGACAAATCGTAAAAGATCCAGAAAGTAATCCCAGATAATAGGATATTCTGTTTATTAGAATAAATTTTCGCGGTAAATTAGGTATCCCAAAGCGGGTTTCACTATATATTAATTTCAATCTTAATTTCTTATCGAAAGATAGGAAATTTAAACAGTTTATTTATGTGATATACTTCAACTGTTTCTCGGGATAGGAATTTTGTATTTTGTTTTTCTGAAATACCTATTTATTTTGCTCAGTTCATGCAAATTGCTTTTAGTGATTTATTTAATATCAAACTTATCAGTACTAAATTTACGCGTTGTTTCCTAAAATTTTGAACTCTTTACTTTTATTAGAAAGAAGTTAACAGTTTAAAACAGTTACTAACTGTATATAAGATACCTTGGACAAAATTACGTAGCTTGTACAAGAATTTTAAAACCAACTTTCAAATAACACTTCATGCTAATATTTTTCATTTATATTCATGAATTTTGGAATCGAAGCTTCTGCTCAAAAGCCACATCGCGCATGACCAAGGAGAAGAAGGTCGACCAGCATATGAAGTAGAGCATGCTCAGAAACATGGCTTAGGCCGAAAATTTAAATTTGTATTGAAAATTTAAGATTCTAGTATCTCATCAACATCTTATCCAGTTTATTACTGCTTAAATTTTTCTCTGGAATAACAGATAAAATTATAGTTTCAAATTGAAGGTGCAATCATAAATTGTAGAAAAAATTTAAGTCCGGAAAACTATAACGCAGAACTGTAGTTTTCGTGCTAAATTTTATCAAAAATACACTTGATAAAATAGTGATGACCAACTAGTCTTAATTATTCTATATATATTCACATTTTACCTCCTAAACCCTATCGCCCTGATTCATTTCATATATCACCAGGCCTTTCTCTTGAAGTTCACGCCTTGTGATTAATTTCAATTATGATTCATATAATTACACATAGCCTGTCATTGTTTTAACCAGAAAGCGGTTCGAGTTGTGTTTATTTATTAATGGTGTTTCTTAGCACCAATCGAAACTTAAGGTTCTTGAAATACTCGCCTCAAGGAAATTGCAGATGGTAATGAGCGTTTACGGCTGCGATGGTTATGAAAAATTATCAGCTATCGCGGTAGACAGATGAAATTTTGTATCTGGATCAAAGAAACGGTTTAGTAAATGCAGATTTTGTAAATATACATATATATATATATATCTTCATCTGAGACAGAATAAGAAGTATACAATTTTTCCTCCTACAACATATTTCTCTCAGTAGAAATTTGATGACCTTGTGGAAATAAAACACGCTGCCATGAATAAAAATTAAAATAATTCTAAAATTGTGTTTCCGCATGATCTTCACCTGTAAACCTCAGAAAAACAACTTACAAAGTGCGAGTTCCTATTAGAAAAGAATCGTTCTGAGAACGATGTGAAAATAACACGGGTTTATCCCTTTCTAACTAGATCTCTAGGTGCTTACTCTTCTACCCTGGAGGGATTCGGTACCATACTATATTTTAAACAAACTCCTCATGTAGGTTCCAAAACCCTTATCGTCATGTTACGGCTAGAAAACATTAATTTAACGCTATTATTCGATTGAAACAAACTGTATGACGTCGTGATTGATTTCTTCTGATAGTAAACTGAACATGTTTCCTATAATGATCATATTAAGAGACAAGCTGAAGTAACCGTCCTCGACGGGTTAGTGAATGAAAATTTCCAAAAAGCAAGAACTTTCGTCAGCATTGTAGGAGTACACAGAATGGATGTAGTATGTTGCCAAAGTAAAGAAAGCGAAGTTATAATTTTCATGTATTGTTAAAATATTACAGGTTAGAGAGTAACTAAGTAATGTCATTTCTTTCGCTTTAGTCGTAATAATGTGATGCGCGAACGAATATTTACGCATATTGAAATAATTTTCGTAAAATCTCAAAATTTAATCAACATTTTTGAAAAATTTGAAGCCTAGAATTTAAGTTGAGTAACAACCTATCATGTCACCCAAATTCGTTTCATTCCCTGCAGTCTTTATTTCGTGATGCTGGAACAAATTTTCAGCATTTTAAAACGATTTTCGAAAAATCTCAAAATGTAAGCAAAATATTTTTAAAATTCAACGCCTATAAATTAGGATTAGCAACTACCTATCATATCACTCAATTTCGTATCATTCGTATTAGTCGTTATTACGTGATATTTGAAGAAATATAAACGTATTTTGAAAGAATTTTCACAAAATCTCAAAATCTAATAAAAATGTTTAAAAAATTGGACTCCTATAATTTATGTTGAGCAACCATCTATTGTGTGACCAAATTTCATATCATTCACTTTAGTCGTTCTTACGTAATATGGGAACAAAGATTCACTCAGTTTTAAACGATTCTCACAAAATCTCGAAATCTGATGGATTTTTTTAAATTAGATGCTTAGAGTTTAAGGTGAGTGACCACCTATCATTTCACCAAATATCATTTTTTCAACTTTGCAGTTATTACGTGATGTGCGAACACAAATTTACGCAGTTTGAAATGATTTTCGCAAAATTTCAAAATCTAATCAAGATATTTTTTTAATTCGACGCCTATGTTTTAAGTTGAGTGACCACCTATCATGTCACTCAATTTCATATCATTCGCTTCAGTCGTTTTTACGGGATGCTTGAACACAAATTTACGCAGTTTGAAAGGATTTTCGCAAAATCTTAAAATCCAATCAGAATTTTTTAAAAATTGGACGCCTATGTTTTAAGTTGAGTGACACCCTATCATGACACCCAATTTCATATCATTCGCTTCAGTCGTTTTTGCGTGATGCTTGAACACAAATTTACGCAGTTTGAAACTATTTTCGCAAAATCTGAAAATCTAATCAAGATTTTTTAAAAATTCGACGCCCATGTTTTAAGTTGAGTGACCACCTATCATGACATCCAATTTCATATCATTCGCTTCAGTCATTTTTACGTGATGCTTTAACACAAATTTACGCAGTTTGAAAGGATTTTCGCAAAATCTGAAAATCTAATCAAGATTTTTAAAAAATTTGACGCCTATGTTTTAAGTTGAGTGACCACCTATCATGACACCCAATTTCATATTATTCGCTTCAGTGGTTTTTACGTGATGCTTGAACACAAATTTACGCAGTTTGAAAGGATTTTCGCAAAATCTGAAAATCTAATCAAGATTTTTAAAAAATTGGACGCCTATGTTTTAAGTTGAGTGACCACCTATCATGACCCCCAATTTCATATTATTCGCTTCAGTCGTTTTTACGTGATGCTTGAACACAAATTTACGCAGTTTGAAAGGATTTTCGCAAAATCTGAAAATCTAATCAAGATTTTTTTAAAAATTCGACGCCTATGTTTTAAGTTGAGTGACCACCTATCATGACACCCAATTTCATATCATTCGCTTCAGTGGTTTTTACGTGATGCTTGAACAAAAAAAGCGTCACGGACAGAATGACAGAATGACAGACAGACAAACTTTTTTTTGAGGGTCGCATCGGATTCCGGGGTGCTTGAAACGGATAGAAATCGCAAAATTTTTGAATTACAAGTACTGTACGGACAAAAGTCTAATTTTATTTATGTAGATATACGGAGTAAATGTCTTAAAATAACGCTGTACTGTCCAAACTGTATAACATCAGTCCATAGCTGCCGACTTCTGCGGAATATAACCCCTTTTTAAAACAATAATTTTGGGCTTAAAATATTGCAAAGCTTTTGGATCACGAGCGGGAGATGATTGCTAATTTGAGAAAATAGTAAAAAATATTCTGTTTACAAAAAGTGGCTAATTATATCCCGTAGTAGTTGTCATATAGCATCCGTCCTTACTGCCTTCGTTACTGAATAATCTTGAAATAGAGATTAAAAAAAAATAGTATATGTATGTTCTCTTAAAAATTGAATTTACAAATTCTTGCAGTTCTCTGAATAATGTTCTAATAGAATTACCGAAATTTTGAATCCGTTTTATCAATAAAATGTAACATGATGTACCACTAATACTTTAGAGAAGATAATTTGCCTTGTGTGGCCTGATAAATTGTTTGACAAACTGTACATTTTCCTTAAAGTAATTTATTTCCAGCTATTATGTCCAATAACGTTAGGCTGCATGGGACATCATTGTTTTATATTCACTAAAAAAGAATTTCACTACTTAATTAATAAAGATAAAGAGCGTCTCAAATGAGTTACACAAACAAATATAAAACAGCACAGTCTTTTTTTTTTATTAACGTTTACTTATTCTATTGTGTATTTTTCTCAGGGGTATTTCCAGGCTGGCAAACTGAACAATTAAAAATGTTTCTTCATCTTAATTTCCTTTGCTATCGTTCAAGTTAGTTTGTTCTAGCATTTATGCAATTGCAAATTCTCGGATCTTTATGCAATATTTACATATTTCAACTCAGAAAGTAAAAGTGTTGAAAATTTACATTTATTTTAACGAATGAGAGTCCTAACATGTTAGAATAGGGTAGAAATGAAGGAATGGCGTCTTAATTATCTTGCGAGGAGTATGTTTGTTTATTTGAAATAAAAATTCCACCAATGTAACATTAAAATTTCAAATAAAAGCATTTTTCTCCTCAAAGGAATTCCTCAAAGGAAAAAAATCATAAAAACTCTATTTCTTTTCTAATGATCTTTTTCTATAAAAATTGTTTACGAATGTCTCAGATTGTAAGTGATGCATCAGAAAGAACAGAATCAAAATGCAGTTTCCAAGAACTATGCGAATTCAGTAATCTTAAAACTTCACCATCCCTCCATATGTCAGGATAAAGTTAATAGTGAAAAGAACACATTTTACCTGTGATAATACTAACCAATGGGATTCAAAGATAATACTTATCACCTTTTACTAATGATAATATTTAAAATAAGTTTCATCAGAAATCTAATTTTGTTACACAAGTGATTCTAGAGCAAGGCTCGAAGTTGTTCTGAAATTGCTTTTCTTCTGAACTTTGAAATTTTGTTTTCCAAAATTAGATCCAAGAAATTAGGTGCTTTTGTTAAATCTTGATTATGAATAACTTAGACATTTCAATTATAATGGAGTTTTTGAACTTTTTCTTAGGGGATATTCAGAATTTCGTCAATTCAAGGACAACTTCCAGTTCAGTTCTTGAGGTTCTTTTATCTTTTTCTTACTAAGACAGACGCATATCAAGAAGCGTTAACTAAAGTACTACGTTGGGATTTCGATATGTAACCCACAAGTTAATTTTTAAGTAAAAGAAGACTCATGCCATTAAATGTAACATGACGTTATGAACAGTACATTTTCTTAGCAATTCTTCGGAATAACAGCTACTTCGCACGTAAGTCACAACATTAGTGATATGTCCTAAGCAGAAAAGTTCTGTACATAAATAATGAGTTCCTACATTACAGAATGCTGTGAGCTATTATTACAGCTGCAATTACTGTTTACAATAAGTGGTTAACGATATTCCGGAAAAGAGTTATGACACAACTATGTAGCGGGACACAGAAAAGTAACAAATGCTCAGGACTTTCATTTTTCTGGTTGTTTGTGTTGTCATTATTAGCTTTATCTTTATTTATTTTTATATTTTTACTTTATATATGTTATTTATTGATAGCCTTCCTACTCTCCTATGTAAAGTGATATTTTTCTGCGCACTGTTTTAACCCAACACAAAACCTTTATAGTTTAAAAAAGCTATTCATTTGCATTTTCACTCATTCTTATAAATAAGCATTTTCCTTACAAAACAGTTCTAATTTTTATAAGTCTACAAGAACAAAACATACTTTAGGTGCTTTTTAACATTCTTCCACTTTGCGAAAAAACACATTCCAAAACACACTTTTGACAGCTTTTTATTCAGAGAGAGTGTTTTTCTAACAAGCTATAGTCGGTACAGATAGAAAATCCGTAAATCATGAAATAAAATAAAATTACGAGATCACTCATAAGTATAAATTATATTTATTACTTACTCAAATGGACGACTTTCTAACAACAATTATGTTGAAAAAATAAATATTTTCACGCACAATATTTTAGATTTAGAATAATAAACAAAAAATACAGCAAATTTTATGCTAAAAAATATTTTGTTCTGAATTTTTTTTGTGTGCCATCCGAAACCAAATTTCATATATCTAAAATTTAATTTTGAGCTGTTTTTCTAAGCTCTCATATGACACAATAAATATAATGTCCCAAAGCTACATATGCATTTCCGATGCAAAACAGTTGTTTATCCATCTGTTGTAGAAATTCGTAGAAGACACAACAACAACAAAAAATTAAATACATACCCGCAAAAACACAAATTTCCCCGCATATATTCTGCGCTGAAATGTTAAACAATTATTCAACTGAAATTTTCTCGCATCCAACATTTTATTAGATTAAAATAAATGTTTCTTTTCCTAAAGCTCAATATGTGAGTTTGTTTTTCCTGTAAATCACATGGGTTGGAAAATGGGTTTCCTCTGAGACATTATGGTTGAAACTGCTAGAGATTTATTTACTCCACATGACATTTTGACTCTTGGAAAACAAAGAAAATGATCTCAGGAATTTGAAAGTTGTTCTCATATCTGTATGCATATATTTAAAAATTGTATGTGATAAAGAATTCGCTACATAAGCACAATCTTGGATATTGCTTTTCTTAGCTGAAAGATTTATACAATTGCATCCGGAGAACTGGAATACTTTGAGACTATGATTATTTACTGAACTCTCTCTGCCAAAGTAAACATTCAGCATAACTTTTAGAAGATTTTTTTTCAGCTTTTAAAAGCAAGAGCATAAATAAGTTACTTTAAATTTATATGTAATTAGTCACTAATTAAAAAATTAAAATTGGGTGACATAATCGATATGAAAATTTAACTTCTTGTATAACACTAAAAAGCAATTATTACATTAATATTAAAAAAAAAAAAAAACTTTATGTGTTTTAGACTAACGTGAGCATTTTGTTAAATCTCATAGGTTTTCATTTCTTTCATTAATCAGTAAAAGCATATTAAGTATGAGAAAAAAGTATATTTTGAAAAGGTGTATTTCTTTAATTTTCGTCTTTTGGTCAAACAAATTAAAGGAAAACCCCAGCCCAGCCCGCATTATGCGAACACAAATGGCTTTCCGGTCTTCTAACTATTCAATACCGCGGTCTCCTAACTGTTCAGGTATAACACTATTGGACTTCTTTTCATGGGAATAGGTGTACATGGGGATAAGTTTAAAGCACATTGTACCAATTTCTAATTTGTGACAGTGATATACTGAACTGTCCAGTTACAGCGGTAAAAGAAACTCTAAACGCTGCAGTTTTTTGTTGATCGTTGATTTCTATTCCATACAGATTCGTTCAGTTCTTAAGACCATGGTGCACTCACCGAGATTAAGCATACCGTGAAACGCTGCATGATTCAAGATAAACAAAATAAGTC
Source organism: Cheiracanthium punctorium (assembly GCA_038373885.1). Classification (NCBI taxonomy): domain Eukaryota; kingdom Metazoa; phylum Arthropoda; class Arachnida; order Araneae; family Cheiracanthiidae; genus Cheiracanthium; species Cheiracanthium punctorium. The sequence continues at coordinate 32,803 of JAWZYV010002108.1, forward strand.
TTTTTTTTTTGTTGTTTCCTTTATGGAACAGAAAAATCCCTAACTGATTATTATTATTTGTTTATTTATGATTGTTATTTGAATATGTAACGACGCATTTCGGATGTTCTGTTTTTGAAATTAATTTTTAACGGCATATCAGCTTAACGTGCATTGGGTGACATTGACAGGTCAGACTTTCTAACCATAAATAATATTAAACAAAATTGTCAGGGAATACTTTGAAATCAAGTACAATCAATCGCCTTGCAGCCAACATGCAGGGACTGTTGCGTTTGGCTACATTTTGTGAACAGCAGCGGAAGCAGGTTTCGGTAGTTACTGAGACAAAAGTTACTACTCACAAAAAGTGGTTAAATGTGTTGCGTATATGTTGCCAGCTTTATGACGGTCATATAAGTTTATCGCTTGCAAATTTTATAACAATGAAATCTTAATATTGCTGACCGGATTGTATGATGGGTAAAGCCAACAGCTCCTGGATAAAGAAAGCCTAACAACTCCTACGTCACCAAGCTTTGATGTCATTATTTGGCCTACAGTTAAATGTTTTATTTTCGTAAAATAAAAGTATAAAAAGTTTCTGGTGAATTTACTCATGAGTAACAATATTTTAATAATTTGAGATAAAAAATATAATTTTCTATCAAATGGCAGTTTTTAACCATGACTAATTAGATAACATCTTACGGAAATAGATCGGAATGAACAATTTTGTATGAGAAAGGTATTTTAATTTTAATTTTTTATGTAGGATATTTTCTAATATTTGTAGCATTCACCAGAAATTTTAAATAGTTTTACTTTGTGAAAGTAAACCTGTGATGACGTCATTACTTGAAGGCCTAGCGATGACGTCAAAGTTTCAGTTGTTAGGCTTTCTATATGTAGGAGGTGTTGGTAAAGCACCTTACTACGGTTTCGGTTTCAACATCTCGGCGGTCGGGGTGCGATCCCCGACTGGGCGTGGTTGTCGTTTGTCCGTCCCTTCATAGGGGGCGACGTTGGTCCACCTACTAGGTGCCCCCATAATAAAGTGCCCAACAATTCCGGCCAATTGAAAAAAAATGTCTTAATATTTATATAATGCATTTTACTCTAAATTTTACTCATTGCAAACGAACCGGTATATCTTTATGCCTATTATTTTCACAATAGTAAAAATATCTAGAAATACGTGGGTGACGAGAAAGACAGGCTGTGGTGTTGTCATTTTGGTCACGCACTTTGGCCCTCAAAGAGTCATGGCACCTAGGGCTGTGGCCATGTTATAGTGGTTATCTCGCATCAAGATGGCCACATCTGCTAATTCACATCATTCTTTGAAGGCAAAAGGGATTGACCCAAATGTCAGCAGCACAGCCGGTCTTTCTCGTCAGTCATTGGAGAAATTCATATGATATATTTTTCTTACTAAAAATTTATATGTTCGAAAAAATCACCCCTTCACTGCTAAACAGCCAAGATCCATTCATTTCAAGGTCTACAAAAGTTTTGGTAAAAAATTAATTCTATCTAAGCTTTAAAATTTCTTTTCGTGTAAGATGTATGCCAGGCAAGAAATATATAAAAAACTTATTAAAATAGATAAAACTTATTTAAATAGTTTAAAATAGAAAATTTTAACAATACATGTTCATTTCGAAGATATATTTTTTTAAATGTTCGAGAACTCACATCCTACAAGATTAGAATTTGGAATTTTTAACATCTGAAGAAAAATGAACCTCTTGCTCCAATCAAAACGATGTTAACCTATTTTTTATTTGAATCTGTTATTTACGAAATTTTCTATAAATTTCTACCTTTCCATAAGGACATTTTATATTACTACAGTATAGAACAATTTATGTAGCATTTATATCACTAAATGCTTATTTATACTAATTTCAGTGAAACACGTGGTATCTTTTCGATTTACTTAGAAACAATGCTTGATTTAATATACATTACAAATTTTAGTCTTTCCAACTTCGCAGTTTCTTCTCGAATGCGTTTATCACTCTGCTATTCGAATGCAATTAGCTATTCACTAAAGGTAACGTCAACAATTAATTGTACATGATCTAAAGTCTTCCTATTTCGCTAGAATTCAAGCAGAATTTAATAATCCTGAGAAATGTGAATAAGCTGCACATTTAAATGAGTTAATGTTTAATTAGCAAGTTTTGAGCGGACGACTTTCTGCGCTGATTATTGACCCGTTCTGGAAGCTTGGAATAATCCGGATGTTTTAACTTAATCGCTTGTTTTGAGGTATGTAATTCGGAGGTGTCGAGATGTCCATAAATGTTAATAAATGTCTGTGAAATAATGGTAGTGGTTAGTTCTGAAATGCAGATACATAGTTCGAATAGCTTCATGCAGAAATCGTGGGAATGATAATTTTAAATTCGCGCACTCTTTATGATAGATTAACCTTTATATGAAATGCTACGCCCATCAAATGTGTTATATAGTAACACTAGAAAAGACCAATGTAATATGCTTTGGAAATTAAATAAAATTTTCATTTAATTCGTATGTATTTTATTTCATTATAGAAATCTTTTAAATGATATAATAAATTCCGTGGACGAACATTTTTTTCCTTTCGTGGGCTAGTTTTGAGTCGAAAGTACTTCGGAAATTTCAGGCCCATTTTTTTAGAATTAAGAATTTAGAATCTCTCTCTCATATATATATATATATATATATATAGATAGATAGATAGATTTAGGAATATATATATAATACAATCATTTGCCCTCTATTACTGAACAAAAATTATGAAATTACCTAATGATAATTGATTTCTGCATTCAAAAACCCATAGGTGTTAATATATTTACCGCCACCTGTTTAAGGTTTGACTTTATTTACACATTCAAATCTTTCTCTAATCATACAAGAAAGAACTACTCAAAATCTATTTAAAACAGCGTGTTTTTTCTTAAAATGCTTTCGGTGTACATTCAGAATACGTCATTTTAGCATTAAACATAAATCATTTAGTTTCTCCTTTTCAGGTTAATACTTAAGATTATTCGCAACTGATTCCATATTTTTGCCGAGTAGAAACATTGCTGTTTGAATATTCAGCGCCTGGTGTTTAAGATATATACTTTGGAAAAAAAAAACAAAACAGGAACGCCACGATCTGCAACACACATTCTCACATAATGCAGATGAATTTCGCCTGAATTTTAAGCTGTGTAATTGTATGACAGATTTGCGAACTGCACCGGAACATAATCAACCGCTTTTTTAAAACAGAAAATTTTGGTCTAAAGTATTGCAACATCTCGAGATTAAATGTGTGGGCTGTTTGATAATTCGAAAAAGCATTCAAGAAAAGACCATTTATTGAAAGTGGTTCGTTATACTCCGACGCGGTTGGCAACTCTGTATGAAATTTTCTGCAAAACTGTATTTAAAAAATTGCACATATACTTAGGTTGCTATTTATATTTCTGGCCTTCGCAACAAAAAGGGTTGCTAGGCGATCGCAGGCAATTTAAATCGAAAATTTGATATTTGTAAACATAAATGCTTCAGAACGATTTGCCATTTAAGCTTGATTTGTGTTGTTTACAGGAAATTTAAAAATTCATCTCGTTAAAAAAATGGAATTGACTCGTGAACATTTTGTGCAATTATTTTTCATAACTTTTGACGTGGATTGTTAAGACAAGAGTGCTTCGATGTACTTAAATCTTTATACAGCGAAGAAGCACCATTCTTACAGCACTGTAAAAAGCTGGTATAACGAATTTAATCGTGGTCGGTGTTCGATCCAGGACGAATTCCGTGCAGGTCGTCTAAAATCTGCTGTGCTAGAACTGGTTAAGCAAGATCGTCATGTGACATACCGTGAGATTTAGGTGTCTTTGGATATTATTATGACAATCATCAATAACATATTAGATGAACACTTGGCCGTAAAAAAGATTTGTTCCCGTCAGATCCCGTATAATCTGAAAAATGCCCAAAAGAAGACTCGTATCGATTGGTGCAAGGCAATTCTGACAAAATACAATCAAGGTGCATCAAAGGCTGTGTATAACATCTACGCAGGTGACGAATCATGGATCTATGCATATGAGCCGGAAACAAAACAGCAATCGATTGTATGGGTCTTCTAAGAAGAGAGAAATCCAGCAAAAATTGTTCGAGCAAGAAGCACATAGAAACAAACGGTTGCATGTTTCTTCGGTATTACACGTCACGTGACGAAAGTGGCGTTTGAGCAACGCAGGACGGTCAGTTCTGAATGGTACACGACTATTTGTTTGCCAGAAGTCGTCGGAGAAATTCGAAAACAGCAGAAGAAGAGACGCATAATTCTTCAGTATGACAATGCGAGCTCTAACACATCGGCTCAAACAAAGGATTTTCTGAAATGCCAAAAGATCGAATTGGTGGGTCATCCGCCGTACAGCCATGATTTGGCACCCAATGACCTTTTTTATTCCTGTACATCAAAAATAAATTTCGTGGACAACGATTTTCGGCACCCGAAGAAGCGGTTGATGTATTCAAAACGCATGTTTTGCAGTTACCTCAATCGGAGTGGAAAAAGTGCTTCGAGAATATTTCAGAGAATATTTCATGGAGAATATTTCAGAAAACAATAAAACCAAGTTCGATCGTAAATACTTGTTGTTTCATTATTAGGCCAGAAATATAAATAGCAACACTCGTATATATATTTCTGTATCCACGACCGGCATCCATACGGTAAATTTCCCTAAAGAGAAACAAAACAAAATTACCCGATGCAAAGTTTTAGAGAAGATGCAGAAATCGTCCGTATAACCTTAAAGGTTAATAGAATCTTAAACAGCCTATAATATACCACTTTTGATAAGCAGTAACTTCTTGATCGATTACACAACTACACTGGAAGGAATGCGTTGCGTACTCTTCCTTTGAAAAATATTTTTAAAATTAACAGTTTACAAAAAGTGGTTGTTTTATTCAGAAGAGGTTGGAGACTCTGGATGAGACCTACGGGAACCCCAACACTTGTCATACAATGAGACAAATTGTGCATTTCTTCATAAAAGTCCGCTGCCGGCAGATTGAGCCGTCAAACAAGTTTTTATCAGTGCAAAAATGCTGTCCAAAGGATCGATATTTTTTTTTTGTGAGTGTGTGTGCAGAAACGGATGAAAATCAATTACAGGTTCACCCTCCACCGGTGGAGGAATTGGAAAACGTGAATTCGTTTGAATAAGTTCCTCTGGCAGATAATGAAATCCTCATAAACGCGCTACATCTACAGAAAATTAATATAGCACTACCCAGACAGCACATAAGCTTAAATGAAGCTTGACATTTCCTTGAATTTGACGTATTAATACAATCTTGACTTTGGCTTGATTTTAGTTTTCGAAAGTGTGCAGTAATGGCGCCATCTGTGAAAGAGAATGGACATTAATTGTCTAGTGTTCCACAAATTTGCTGAAAGTTTGTAAAAGATGTGTTTTATTTTATTACCAGTGCCATATTACCGGCAGGACAAACGGGGCAACTGCCCAGGGCCTACAGATTTTAGGGCCCAAAAATCTTACATCTTACACTTTTGTAGTTTTAAAATAAAATTACAAAGGATAAAAAAAATTCAGAAGTTAAATATTTTTTTTAATTATAAAGTATGAAAAATGAAAATAATTCAAATTTACATTTGTATAAATTAATTTAAACTTATTTTTAATTCTTCGAAATGCTCTGTATCCATATAGCATACCAATATGTAGGAAAATAACTAACCACATTTGTAAAGAGAATTTTTAGCGTTAAAAGTAGCAAAATTTTTCAATTATTTATCTTAAGAAACATTTACAAATATGACTAAAGTGCTTGTATTCCGTACATGTTAGCAACTGTGTTGTAGCATTTCGAAGTAACATTTAACTATCTGTTTCTTTGATTTCAGATTATTTAACGCAAAATTTGTGTTAAGTAAGTAAACCCATTCTTAACACAAAATTTGTGTTAAGAATGGGTAAGATATTTAAAAAGCTTTCAGTATGAACCGATCATAATCTTTTTTTTTTTAGGGGGGGGGAGGTTATTGCAAGGGGGCCAATTTTTTTCTTCTGCCCTGGGCCCACAGTTGCCTTTATCGGGCTCTGTTTATTACGCACAAAACCTGGACATTAGAACACGCAAGGGGAAGGAATGAATGGGATTAGCCCCTGTGAAGTGTAACACGAGGGGAGTTTTAGTTTTATTTACATCTAATTAACATTAGTAATTCATTAACTAATTAATTAGCCGTAAAAATAAATTTTAATATAATTAACCCAATTTAGTTAGTTAATATACTTCACTTTATGGGTGGTTCACCATATAATTTAAAAAAAAGATTCTATATTTCAAAATATGGAAATTCTTCATAATAAAATACAATTATACTACGAAATTGATTTCAAAATCAGTCGTTTGTCTCGATTTTGGCCAGCAGTATTGTTCATGAGTGTTGTGGTACTGAAAGTTTTAAAACGTGTGCTGCTCTTAACTTTATATTATGTTTATTTCCCTATTAGTAGAGTCTCTAAATCACACATAACATTATTTTAATTTTGATGCATCCCATGGAAAAATAAAAAAAAACAAATAACATATCACCCACTTATCAATCTGGCCAGAAAACGGCGTGTTAGTCACTTCAAAATTTAGTCATTGCTGCGCGAGGCTTAGTAGCTGAACGGACAGCGCGCTCGCCTGCCAACCGAAAGGTCCCGGGTTCTATTCTAGCCACGAACACTTGATGGAAACAGATTAAATAAAATTGAAATTTCAGCTTCGAGGGGGAAATGCGTGGCAAAGTAAAATATGTGGGGCGAGTTCGCCGACCGGCGACTAGTGTATTTAGGAATTTTTTTTTTTAGGAAAATATTTTAAGCTTGAAATGTCAAGCTTAATGCAAGCTGGGCAAGTGTAAATTAGAACACTTGAATTAAGATTACACGCTTGAAATTTTCAAGCTTAATTCAAGCTTATTTACTTGATAAATCCAGCTTGCTGCAAGTTTGATGCAAGTTTGCTGTGCTGTCTGGGTATGATACTATTGAAACATACTGTAAGTCGCCATGGATGATTTTAGTTGAAAGCGAAATGAACAATTTCCGTGAAGTGTTTATATGAAGTAACTTATTGTATCGATATTATGAAATAACACTTAAATGTGCAGGATTGCATACCATCAGTCCCATACATTCTTTGTGAATGAATGAGACTGAAATAGGAGGGAAATAATTAGTGCATGTATGTCTTCTTGAAAATACACTTTATAAGTAAAAATACATATTCTAGTGATTCTCTGATTAAAGTTCTAAAATAACTCATAATCAATATTTGAATCCTCTTTTATTGTTAAAATATAACATTATGTTTCACAAATTTTTCAGATAATTTGTCTTGTGTGTCCTAGTAAGTTCCTTGACAACATTTATATTTTCCCTAAAGTAATTTATTTTTAGCAGTTATGACCGAAAGCGTTAAGCTGCAAGGGACATCATTGTTTTATATTAACTTAAAAAGAATTTTATTACGCAATTAATCAAACTAAAGAGTGTCCCATATGAATTACACAAATAAATATCAAACAACACTGTTCTTTTTTCATTAACGTTCATTAATTCTATTTCGTACTTTTCTCTGGGGTATTTCAAGTCTCTTTGATGGCAAGCTGAAGAATTAAAAATATTTCTTCAGCTTAATTTCCTTTGCTTTCGTTCATGTAAGTTTATTCCAGCGTTTACTCAACTGCAAATTCTTGGATCTTTGTGGATTATTTACATATTTCAACTGGAAAATTTACAATGATTTTAAGAAAGCTCTCCCAGTCATGAGAAATTAAAACCGTGTGCACAAATT
>JAWZYV010002109.1:0-19313 GCA_038373885.1 Cheiracanthium punctorium
CTTCCATGAAGTATCTCGTGCACTTGAAAATCATGAAATACCACGAAAATTATGCCAGTTTTACGCCAAATCTATCTATATCTATAATAATAAAAATGAATGTTCTCCAGACAAATCTGCAGCACACAGAGCCAGGCGCGTAGCCAGGAAAATTTTTCGGGGGGGGGGGGGGATATGCGCCTGGAAAATATTTCGGGGGGGGGATATGAACTTATATGTGTTATAAATAGACGGAATTTCATCACTAATCCAAACATTTCGGGGGGGATATATCCCGATATCCCCCCCCTGGCTACGCCCCTGCACAGAGCCATGGGCGCCGGCAGAATATTTCCCAGGGGGGGGCAATGACTACTTCAACGTATGGTTACCATGTTGGAAAGAGCAAAAAAGCAAGGGAAAACACTGCATACAAAAATCCAGGGGGGGGCGATTGCCCCCCCTTGCCCTATGCTGCCAGCGCCCATGCGCAGAGCTTTGAAAATTTGAACATATAAGCCCAAGACTTTGGTAATGTTCAACTGAGGTTCAGAATTTTGAAATTTTAATTACTTTTTTAACTATTAATTAAAAACCGTTTTTAGGTGGTCATGCTTGGCGAGTGTCGCCAACACAAAATGGTTTATGCTTTGAAATAAAGCACAAATTCTATTTGCACAAACATGTGCATTTGAAAAACATGAAATGGCATGGAAATTAGGTTAGTTTTGTTTTACGTCACTAGGGGCCAAAGCTCGTAGACTCGTTTTTCGTACAAGGCATTCGGCCCCTAATAAGGCTTATTCGTAAAAAAGGCATAATTGACAAAACCCTAAGATTGGATCTGATAGAATGTTACTTAGCTACACATTCCTTGGTTCTTGCATGTTCCTTAGAACAACTTCACAACTTATGGAACACCTTGCGTATAGTCATTAATGGCGATTTTTCATAATTTACCGACTTACGTTTACCTATAGTTAACAATTATTTTTAAGAAAACAGTTCTTCATATGTTTTCTTTCATAAAAACTACGGAACAGGTATTATATCTTAAGAAGAATATTTCGTGAAGGTATTTGACAAAAAAGTTTACTTTGGTTTCTTTGTACGTTGGCAAATGTCGCCAACTTCTTCGTTTAGTACAAAAGAACAAATGAAAATACAGCCAACTGCTTGTCTGTTGTATTTTAATCGTGTTTTTGTTACTTAATAACTGAGGTTATGGATTTTCTTTGTGACATTGTGCTTTTTTCTAGATTTTTAGTGAATAAGGAAAATTTTTCAGCATGTCACCAACTAAATTCAGCTTTTGGATATCCAACTATTCAAAGATGGAGTGTAGGCACGTTCCGTTCTCCACAAAACTAACCAAATCAGAAAATTCAGTGTATTTTACGTCGAAATGCAATTTTGTTCCATGTACAGTGTTGTCCCGGAAAAGAACGAGCCCCCTTCCTCCCCCCGCGATTTTTTTTTTTCTGAAGCCCCTATAAATTGCTCATATAACTAACAAAGTTTTATGCAATCCTTTGGATTTATGTTGCAAAACAAATAAAGATTATTAATTGTTTTGCATTAATTGTTTTGTAATTTAAGATTTAAAAAAAAATTAAAATAAATGCTAGATTTGCAAGTTCAGTTTATCTGAAATGTAACGATTACTTAAATATTTAAATATTCGAAAGACTTTTTTGCACAAATCAAGTGTTTTAATTATGATTGACTCTACTTTTATCAAATAGTAGTAAATAGCTCCTTCTTCACACATCATCAAGAATAGCGTTCTTTATTTCATTTATTTCGTTTCGCGTTCTTTCATTTTTTTTTTTTGCTATTAAAAAAAGAAAAAAAATCCGATGAATTTTATGATAATGTCAGATAAGAAATTTTTGAGGAACACACTATAGCACAAAAATAACTGAGGAATAGCGATTTAGTGGGTACGTATACGATTTAGTAGGAAGAAGGAGTTGGTTCTTGTGTAAATGTCACTCCTTCATAGGGGGTTGTACTTATGCTAGGTGAAAATGTCGCGAAGTTTCAATAAGATCGCATATTTTTAAGTTTTATATAATGCTAGAAAGAATGTCCACTCTAAATTGATATTTTGTTGAGCAAAAATTACTTGATTGGAATTTTTTGTGAAATATCTGGCAATACATCATCAAGAATCGAAAGCTTTGGCAATCATTAGGCTTTTTTTTTTTTCCCATTCTGCACTTATCTACAAAGGTTATAAAATCATTACACAAGACATTTGCAAGCTTACTTGAAATTTAAAAGTGAATTATAGCTTTTACAGAAAATAAAGAATATCAATCTAATAATTCATAGGCCACAAAGGGTTTATTATTATTTACACTAGCTGCAGTACCCGTTCTTCGCACGGGAATGAATGGACTTTTGAATATTACGATTTCTTGTGATTACTATTTATTGTAATAAAGAGATATAGCAAAGATGGATATCCCGTTATATTGTGTTCATAATCATGCATACTGAATTTCAAGGCAATCGTTTGTATTGTGAAGAAGGCGATGCGGCGTAGCGCAATCTACTGGCGAGTTTTAGCAAAACGGATACGGCGAAAATATTCTTCGCATTCAGATATCGATGTATACGAATTTTCATGACGATCGGCTCGATAGTCCTGAAGTTCATGTGTTGACGTGACATCTAGTGCCAAGTTATAGGAAAATGGATAGCACCAAACTCTTCCCTTTGTTCAAATATCTATGTATACCTATTTTCATAGCCATCAGTTGCACAGTCAAAAATTGATACACTGCAGGGCAATCTAGTAGTTAATTCAAGTAATGATTTGCTACAGCGCCGTCAAGTGGCGAATTATAGCAAAATGGATAACGCCAAAATATTCTCATTGTTCAAATAGCTATGTATACTGATTTTCATAGCGACCGTTTGAATGGTCAAGAATTTGGCCTGCTGCAGCGTCATCTAGTGGCGAGTTCAAATAATAATGCATTGCAGTGCCATCTAGTGGTGAGTAACATCGAAAGGAACACAGTTAGAATATATTCTTCGTGCTCAAATGTGTAAGTATAAAAAATTTTATGCCGCTCGGTCGAACGGTATAGAAGTTGATGCGTTGCAGCGCCATTTAGCGGCAAGTTACAGCAAAATGGATAGTGAAAAATATTCTCCGTGTTCTAATATCCGCGTGTACCAAATTTCATCGAAATTGGTTGGACGATATTCGCATAGCAAACGGCTAAACGGAATAGAATTCGACGTTCTTCTGCGCCACCTAGTGGCAAGTTAGAGGAAAACGGATAGCATAAAAACCTTCTCCATGATAAAAGACTTAGGCGAACCAAATTTCATGGCGATCGGTGAAACGGTGCTGGAGTTTTTCAACCTCATACACACATACCAACATTCATTTTTATCTATAACCAGTGTTATAATATATACCAGTCTCAAATAAAATCCAGTTTCAAATGTAAGTCTCGCCAAAGTGCCAATACACCATTTTGCAAGAGTTTTTTCAGGAAATCATTCGAAGCATTGACTTAGTAACAGCAATCAAAATGGGAAACGGTTCGACCGCCAAACAGTAAAGCAGGCATATTTTTAAAATTATCAACTATAACGTGTTTTATTCATCGTTATCTCGATGAGAAGAGTTCAATTTTCTGAAATTTGGCGGAATTCCCCCAAGTTAAATGAATTGTAATAAAACCTATACACTTGTTTTCAAAAATGCTATTTCCTTAAGCTCTCAGTAAATTGCGCCAAAAATCCTAAAACTGTGCAAACCGCTAGAACTCACTTTCTAAAAATCGGCCTGTCAGCCATTTTATTTTTCGCCAAACTAAAAAAATTTACATATTAGTCTCGGAAATCTTCAATCCTCATTGTTTTGAATATAAAACATTTGATTCCTGATCTCATTTCTTATGCGCACACGATATTATAATTAAAAAAATAACCTTACAAATACAAACTAAAAAAAATCATTATTATTCTTTTATTTTTACTTTAAGAATTTAAAACATTTTATTCGGCAAAATCGCCACACACGGCAACCACGATGCTTATTTCACACTTTTTCACTACAGGGGTTACAATTACGGAAAGCTTTCTGCGAGGAGAACATAAAAAATTCCGGGAACGGGTGGATTTTCATAGTTTTAAAGTGGATTATCATTTATTCTATATTATTCTACATATCTGAGCAAAATTTCAGGCTGATAGGTCCATTTTTGTGGATTTGTATACTACCCAAATCGACAAACTGACAAACAGAATTTCATTTTTATTTATAAGATAACCTACGCTTGTTTTTAAAAGTACACTCTCATTAAATTGCGCCAAGCGCTAGAATCATCTTCTGAAAATCGCATATCAACCATTTTATTTTTCGCCAAAATAAAAAGTTGCACATTTTAGTCTCGGAAAATTTCCAAATCCTATTTTTTAATTTGAGTATAAAAGAGTTCATTCCTGCTCTGATTTCACATGTACACGATATTTTTAATTACAAAACAGCCTTACAAATATTCTAAACAGAAAAAAAAGAATATTCTTTTATTTTTAATTCAAGAGTCTAAATCATTTAATAAATTTACCAAACATGTCAACCTCGATGCTTATTTCTCACTTTTTCACTGCAGGGATTACAATTGCGGTATTGCGGAAAGTAAAAATTGGTGTTTTTGACGCGGTTTTTTATCAATATCTCCTAAACTAATTCGAATTTCGAAAAAATCGCTTCGAGGTGTGTCGGGACCCATGCTGGAGAATTTCCGTACAAAATTTGGTAGGTCTACGATCACCCGTCTGCGAGCTACGCGAGACACAGACAGACAAACTAACTGACTAACGGACAGTTTACGCATTGCTTTATTTATATAGATGCTAATCAGAATTTGAGAAATTTCAAAACTATATCAAGTCTGACGTAGCGTTTAAGTTACTCATTTGCTTACCGTTTGTGGAACAAATTAGAAGACTTAAAAACAATACTTGAAAGACAAAATCAGCGCATTTTCATTTTAATACAGCAGAATGCTATAAGTCGTATCTGAAAGAACTTTCTATAAACTTTCCTTGTCCATGAAATTCATGACAACATATGAAGCCTATTTTGATATTTGTCAATTATTTTCTCCATCTGTGGCTGCAACTATGACAAATTATATCTGTCGAAAGCTTTTTGAAAATTCCTTTTTTCAAAGCACTCCTTGAAAATGTAGCAGAGAGCCAGAACGTTTCTTTCGTGATTATTATTTCGTCGTTACAGACAAAAGAGCGACTCTAAAACACTCAAATGTTAAAAACACTACATTTAGCTTTTAATTAACATTGAATATAAATTTTAAGAGCAAATAATTTTTTTATACGTAGTTTATGCGAATGTTAGCAAAATTTCAAAATATAATTTTTTTTTTTCTGCGAAATTTCTGTTTTTTTATTTACAAAAATTCCGTACCTCTGATGATATGAAATTTGGTGACATAATAGGTGGTTGCTCCGCTTAAATTATAGGCGTTGAATTTTTAAAATATGATTATATTTTGAGATTTGCAAAAATCGTTTCAAAATTCGTAAATTTTGTGTCAGCATTTCGAAATAAAGACTACAGGGAATGGAACGAAATTTGGCGACTTAATAAGTGGTCGCTCAAATTCAATTCTAGGCTTCCAATTTTGCTAAGGATTAGATTCGACATTTTATGAAAATTATTTCAAAATGCATAAATATTCGTTCGAGCATCACAAAATAACCTCTAACGCGAATCAAATAAAATTACTTAATTACTCTCTAACCTGTAATCTTTTAACAATATACAAAAATTATAACTTTTCTTTCTTTACTTTTAACAATATGCTACTCCCATTCATTGTACTCCTATACAATGCTGACGAAAGTTCTTGCTTTTTGGAAATTTGCATTCAGTACTAACCCATGAACAATGGGTACTTCAGTTATAGTAAATAAATAAAAATATGCGTTACTTTAAACTAATCTGTTCCCTACTTGAAATTTTTGGCAATTTTTTACCACTCCAAGTTACTTTGTTAGGATATAGAATAAATAATGAAGAATTAATACTTCTGTAATATCCATAGTTAAAAAGCTTGACATCGAAAATTAAAGGCCACATGAAATTAATAATTTCTGTCGCAGTCATTTAAATCATAATCAAAATAAATTAGCACTTTCTTGAAATAGGTCTTCTGTATTACCCATTTTAACATTCTTTCATGAAATGAAACTTTTCTGCTGAATCACTACGATTATGTAGTAAACCGAGCATGGCGGTTTCGTTCGTTTTCTAACTATGTTATGTATCAACAAATTTGATTCAATACACCGATTATAAAACACTTTCCTATACAAGAGCAAAGAAGAGAATATAGCGATTTTAAACAGTTTCAAACGCAATGTCATTAGCTATTATTATATTAATTTGAATGTGAAAGAAAAAAATTAAATGTAAATAAGACCAAATATAATTTGATAAATATTCACTGCTGCGTATAGTACAGTGGAGCTCCCTTATAACGAACGTGAAGGGGCCGCGATATTAGCTCGTTATAACTGAGTGCTCGTAAAAAACGCTGATTCATGAAAAAATCATAAAAACTCATATATTCTTAATAAATTACCTAATTTATTTATAATTAAATTTTATTTCTTGAAATATTATTCTTTAGACATATTTAGCAATGAAATCGTAAACTGCAAAAGGAAAAAATAAATAAAATAACGTATTTTTTAAAGCTATATTCAAAAAATATTTTTAAAAACTTATTAAACTGACTCGCATGTTCTAAAAATTGACTCGTACTTTTATTCATAGTGAGTTAACCTGACTCGCAGATTTTAAGTCCAGCGCAAACACTGAATGGGAAAGTGGACGAAAGATCATGAAAATAGTCATTTTCAGAAATTTTTACAAAGCTATATTAATACACCCACTCCCACTTCAAACTTGATTCATACCTTTTCTAAAGCTTAAAAATAAATCTTTTAATATATCTTAATACCGTGTTTACTCGCGTAATAGTCGCCCAGGCATAATAGTCGCACCCCCCTTTTGAAGCAGAAAAAAAAAAAATAGCTTGAGAGTTATAATATTACGGAGTAGATTTCCTCCGCATAATAGTCAAACCTAGACTTGCAACATGAAAAATTGGCAAAAAAGTGCCGCCATTATGCGAGAAACTTGCTTAGTATTGCTTAGTATTTATACTACCTATGCTTAGTATTTATACTACCTTTGCTTAGTATTTATACTAAGCTGACGATTAGCTCAGCATAAATACTAAGCTGCTTGCTTGCAGTATTTGCTTAGTATTTATACTACCTTGCATAGTATAAATACTAAGCAAATTTGCTTAGTATTTATACTACCTATCAATATATTCCGTTTTTGAAACCAATGCAAAAGTAGTCAGAAATGACACGTGCTTCTAACTGAGAACACAGCGAAAATTGTATACAATTCCCCCCCTCCCCCCATATGAATGACTAATATCCTTTAACGCATTAAAAGACAAAATATGGGGTAAAGAGAATTAAAATATGCCTTTATTTTAATTCATTCTATATAAGGTTAATAAAAACATCAGATGACAAAATGAGTATCAGATTTTTTGTGCAAACCGTACCACTTTCTGGGAGTGTGAGCCAAAAAAAAAAAAAATCATCCAGAACTCTGAAGTATTTGGCTGTGGAATTCCACCTTTGAAATTGTTTTCTAAAGGTTTCATAAATGGCACTAATTTTTCATTTATTGCAGTGCGCAGCTTTTAAGGAAAAAAAAAAAAACTTGAAAAATTCCGAATTTCTATCGCATTTATCTTATTTTGACTTGTGTCCATCAAAGGGCTGTTATGCAGTTTTGTTTTTTGAACAACACGCTTATTACAACGTTAATAAAGTGCTTTAAGAAAGTAAAGCCAGAGTATTCTTTCATAGACCGATCAAGTCCCTTTTGCAGTTGAAGGAGAGCTTCCGGATACGATAATAGACATCCATTAATCTTTTCACTTTTGGCCATCCGTATGTGCGACTGTGCGGCAGATGTTTTTTTTTCTTTTTCTCCCCCCTCCCCCCTGAAGCGCTGGCTTTGGAATTCGATGAATTGGGCTATAAGCGTCTGCCGAAGACGGAAGATAATCGGGAATTAGAGCAGGATGCAATAATAGTAAATAGTAATACAACCCCTAATTCTCGACTCTCCTAGACCCAGAGCACACAATGGTTAATGACCGTTAATTGGTTTTCCGTCTTTTGGGATTCGGTCAGTTGGGGTATAACCGACATAGCAAGACAGAAGGGCGGGGGGGGGGGGTACACGGGTGGGTAATATTGACTTGGAAATTAGCAGGGAAACGTACTTTTTTGTAATTGGCCGGTAGAATTTACAGGATGTAATCAGTCGTATGTCTTCTCTCATAGAGCATCGAGAGTTTTTTACGATTCCTCATTTCTCTTAAACTCTCCGAAAAAGTTAAAATCGCACACTATTGACAATGTTTTCATACCAAAGAAGGAAGACTCTAGAAAAGACGTAACGTTGCTGAATGAAAATAGTGGTGTTGCTTTAGAAACAGAAGCTAAGAACTTGTTTGGAGAGTATTTTTTCCAGTGCATATCCAGACATATTGTTTCGAGAAATGGGAGTGGGACTGTAAGATTCTTAATTTTTGTTTCGTTTTTATGCTTTAAGTTAAGTATCAAAAGAAATTAAGTAGTTATGATCAGTGGTGGTTCGTGGGATACAGCAAGTGGGCTGTACTTGAAATTATCAGCACGTACTTTAAAATAATTTATTCTATAAATTTTCTTAAATTCAGACTAGAATCATGGAATTCCTATGGTAAATTTTTAAAAAATCTAAAAAAAATAAAATAAAATAATAAAAAAAAAAAACGTATTGTACAGTGCGCGGAAAAATTATAAGGACACGCGAAAAGTCGCCAAACCTAGAAGCCTTGTTTACAGAATCGTATGCAAATTTTTGCAGCAAAAATGGAAGTAAAACTAAAATATTTCATGCGTAAACTAATTAAAATTTTCAATTTTAAATCTGCTAAAATTTAAATTTTGATTTTTAAACCTAAATGAAAACGGGAAAAAAAAATATAAGGACATAGCTTCTTCCCCAGTAATTATTTAAAAATTTGCATATTTGAAAACATAAAATGACAATTCCGAGTTAAAAGATTCATTTGCGAAAAGAATTTCCTACTCGGTGACTTTCAGTGTGAATTTTTAACGATGCCCCAAGGAACTCAACTTTCTGACTCTGAAAAAGGAAAAATTGTTGCTTTTCGAGAATGTGGATTAAGTGGATGGGAAATTTCAAAAAGAATCAAGAGATCTAAAACGGTGGTTTATAATTTTCTAAAAAATCCTGGGATGTATGGCATGAGAAAGCGAACTGGGAGACTAGAAATTCTCACTCGTCGACAAAAAAGGATTATAAGGAGAGCTTGCGAGAAAAAAGAAACCGCAAATGAAGTTAGACGAAATTTGAGTTTACCATGCTCAACAAGGACTGTTCAAAATGTTTTGAGTAAACATCCTCAAGTTTCTTATGGGAAATTAGTGTCACGCCACCCTCTTACAAATCATCATAAGAAAAGAAGAGTTTACTTTGCCAAAAAATACATTTCTCTTGGTCAAAAGTGGGCTGATGTAATTTTTTCGGACGAAAAAAGGTTCAATCTTGATGGACCTGATGGTTTTCGTTATTTTTGGTATGATCTGCGAAAGACCAAGGAAGTGTTTTCCACGCGTCAATATGGTGGTGGCTCGGTTATGGTATGGGGCGCTTTTGCGGCAAATGGAACCTCTCCAATTGTATTTATCAACCGTAAAATGAATTCGGACAGATATGTTGATATGTTAGGAGAAAGTTTGTTACCTGAAGCGCCACTAATTACTTCAGGGGACTATATTTTTCAGCAGGATAATGCTTCGATACACGTTTCTAAGAGCGCAAAACTCTGGTTTGAAGCTAATTCTGTAAATTTGCTTGATTGGCCGGCGAGAAGTCCCGATCTTAATCCAATGAAAACTTATGGGGACTTCTAGCCCGAGAAGTTTATAAAAACGGCACACAGTATCAATGTACACAAGATCTTGTCGTCGCTATCAAAGACACTAGGGAAAAAATATCTGTGGACATTTTAAAAGATCTTTCAGGATCTATGACCTCTCGGCTTATTCAAGTGATTGAAAAAAGAGGTAATTTTCTTGATTATTGAAACATTTTTTAAGTATTTTAGAACATGTCCTTATAACTTTTTCCGTATTTCCTTTAATGTTAAATTTTGTAAAATCAAAATTTTGAAGCTAAATTTTGTTTTTTATGTGGTAAAAGTGTTATCACAAAATTATGCAGCAGAAGTAAGAAATATAAAAATTTCATTTAGGTGAAATGGAAATAAAGCATATTTTCATGCAATTAAATGTTGTCCTTATACATTTTTGGCGCACTGTAGTAAATGCCGGATGGCTCATTCAGAAAAAAAGCCCTTTAATCTTCCCGCAATTCAACTGCGAAAGTCTTTGGTGGTACCGCCCTCAGCGCTGGTAAAGGAATCGGCAGCACCGTTGCCATGGTAACGACTACGTAAGCAGTGTCTCCGGCATAGGATAGCATAGCGCGTATGTACAGACTCAGCTGAAGAAAGGTTTTCTGACTACGGCTGCACTTGTGAATTTGACTAACTGATTGGCTCGGAGAAGTGAGGGAGAGAATAAGATACAGAGAATGTATGTTCTAGCCCAGCGTTTTCCCAACCTGAGGGGGGCGCGTCCCCCCGCAGAACACTTGCGGGGGGGCGAGAAAATCTAAAGAGCAAGTAGTGATGTATGTTTTTAAAAAATCATCTTATTTATTCTCATTTTTACTCAAAAATATATCCATTTTCGCTTAAAATTTTCATTATTAAAGATTTAAAAAACTCAATGTATGCTGAAAAATGTGAGGGGGGGCGCCACTGTAAGTTAGCCTTTGTTGAAGGTGTGTGGGGGACGACGTTAAAAGGTTGAGAACCGCTGTTCTAGCCCATTCTAACGGAGACAATAGGTTTTTTTTTGTGTTTTTTTTGTCTGGGAAGGTTGAAAGTTTTTAGCTTTATTTGTTACTGTGTCCATGTGTTATTGGAATCTATGATTTAACCGTTTTGAAACATGGAGCCTTGTTATTATTCAGTTTGCGTCTTGCTTGAAACCCCGTTTAACATATGGAAAGAAGATGATAAACGACAACCACTAAAAGAAAATAGACCGACACCAAAATTGTCCATTCATAAGAAAAAAGCAGGTTCGTCTCAGCATGGTCGTAGCTTCCATTCATCATGGTATGCATCATTCTTGTGGCTATGTGGCAGTTTTTATTTACAAAAAAATGTTTTGTTGGCCGTGTCTAATCGTTGAGATAATAAAGAGCGTTTGGAATGGTACTGGATATGATGGATTAACCACCATCACACGAGCATGTGAAACACATGAAAGCTCAATCGAACATTTAAAAAATTCTTTAAAATTTAAGGAGTTGATAAGAAGTGGGAGCTAAATTGCTGACGAATTAAAGGAAACTCTCGACATCACTGACTGATTCGCAAGTTTAAAAGAAAGGAGGGTTGATTTGACTTATAAAAAATAATTGCGTTTTCTTATTTTTCTTTTCTTCTCAAGTTATCATTACAAAAGAAAATTCTAAGGAAACTTCGAATCAGACACGGATAAGAGCAATTTCGAGGATAGGAAAGGCTGGTTGAAATTTATGTCCATTTTAAGGAAGTAAAATAGGATCTCTTACATTTTTAGCACTCGGGTGCTATTTCTTTCAAGCCCGGGACTTTTGTCTACGCGGCGCGCCGTGGTCACTTCTCCGTTTGATCCATACTTTCTGCAGAGTGACTTGATATTACTAACGGAAACATTCACTATCTCTTCAGATGAATTTCAGATACCTGGATTCACTTTGGTCGAACGGATAAAGAGTGGTTTCCAAAACAGAAAACCATCTGGAGTTATAATTTTTATAAAGGAAAACTTATGAAACGCTTTATCCGTGCCTACACGAGCCAGACCAATGGTGTTCAAATGGTCATTGCATATATTCAAGATAAAGTGAGATTTGCAGTTACGTACGCTAGTCCTCGAATTTCTTATGAAGATAAATTAGACGCTATATTCGAAACGTTGCTGAAGGAGGATGATTGTAACACTGTTTATTAAGAGATTTTAACATAGAATTAAATTCGATCAAGGATCCAATTTCATAACTGAAATGGGCACTTTAGATTTTCCAATACGCACTAGTCCAAAACATTTCACCACTAGGGGCCAAACAACAATAGATGCAATTTTCAGCAACAAAATTATGCGAACAGAGTCTATTAAGAGATTTATGATTCCTGGGTGAGGGCTTAATCCTACAGCTTTCGAATTCAGTAACGAAGATTTTCCATTCCTGTCCGGAGAAGGGGGGGGGGGTCATATGTTTCCGGCTGCACTTACATTTTTGACCACGGGCCGCCACTGGTTATGATAAACCCAGTTGTTGCCAGTGGGGCATCCAGGGAAGGGGACTAGGGGGCTCCCCCCCCCCAAAAAAAAGAAAGAGATTTTTGAAAGGTAATATTCTGCTTTATAATACACTTTGGATAGGCAAAATTATTACCTGATTATATTTTTTTATGAGCTCATCCCAACCTAAGTTTTATGCTCTCCAATACGGTAGTTTATCAATACACTTCTACAAATAGTAATTTCTGTGCCAGAACGATTCAAAGAAGTTGGGAGGGGGGGGACTCCAAACACTACCCATGTCTAATGACAATATTAGAGTTTGACTTGGACGTTAAAGATGGTGTATTGTAAAGAATGTTATTTTATTATTTGTCCCTCTCCCCGTTGGCGCGATTGGGGGAGTAACATTAAGGAGGGGGGGGGGGGGGAATGTTTCCTATCATGCAAAATACAGTTTTCAAGTAGGTGAAATCTGAATTCATTGAATTTGGGAAGGGGGCAAACAATTAACCCCTTTTGCCCTTATTAAGTTACGCCTTTGGAAGGCACATATCCAGAAATACATTTTGGAAGGGGTCCAAAAATTTCGGAGGGTGTCCAAACTACAAAAAAGGCAACATTTTTCACTAAAGACTAGATCATTATCATTATAGTAAAAAAATCAAAATTTCGGGGGAGGAGTCCGGATCCCCCCCCCCTTAAATACGTCTTTGGCCTTTGGTCCCCCCCCCCCCAATAACTTACAGACTGCGACGCCAATGCATGAGAATTATAACTATAATCGGGTCACTATAACCGAGTTCAGCAGTATTTGTAGCCCCATCCTCCACCCTCAAACAAAATTCTGTGTGCGCCACTGCCATCAATATGCCTGTAATTAGATTTTGACCGATGCCCCTATTTCGGTTGTCCATGTGCCGGGCATATCTTGCACATATGGCAGAAATAGCCCTACATATAACTACTGCCGTACGCACTCTTCGTATTTACTTTATTTTATCAGTACTTGTTAAAAAGTTGTTGCGTTGCAGGTATTTATTTCTACGTGTGGTATAGTCAATGGAGCCAATACGAGGGAGGATAGTACCCCTCCCTCCTAAATTTTTAGCATATTGCCTCATGGCATATACAAATTGCCTCGCTAAGCAAAATAGGACCTAAAATTGCTACAAGTCTGAAGTTCGCCTACCCTACTCTTATCGCGAGGCGAAACCAATCTTGTCTCGTACCGCGATCTCGTCTCGTGATCCAATTTAAGTCATTAGAGTAAATAGTTCGATTTTGTTTTTTATGACTGAAAGTAAAAAACTTCTTCATCAGGCGTTGTATCCAAAGATTTCTAAAGACCTAAGAACAGGCCAATACTTTTCTTCATACTTAAAGTCATACGAAAAAGAAAACGAATGGGCTGTACCCATGTTACTAAATCGCAGTTTTTCAGAGCATAAGATTGCTTTTTATGATGTCGCACAAGTCTACAAGCCTATGATATTGATAAGATCACACAAAAACATAAAATTAAGGTTTTCAAAAATGGAAATAAGTCCAATCAGAGTACATTTATTTTTTAAAGGCTACAACTATAGTAACATTCTATACTATAGTAACATTCTTAAGAAGATATCAGTGGAAGCTTCAAAGGACATAAATTAATCAAACTGTATGTATCCAATTTTCCGTCAAAACTTGCTACCATTTACTCATTTTGTTTTCTGAATTGCATTATTCAGAATTTTCCATTAAATGTTTTAAACTAATATTTCAGAGGGCCTGAAAGTTTCTGTGGCCGACGTGCCTAAAGTCGATCGTCATGTTACTTTCTCTTGTATTGAAGTTAAGTACGACTTTTCGAACCTCAGAATCTATAACATTACAATAAAATTTTAACTTTAGTTGGATTTACTTCAGTGAAAATTTAATATATGCCTTTACAAAGTAACACCTCTTTTTGAAACAGTATTCAGAATTTAAAAAAAAAAAATGGTAACGCGCAAAAAAACAATTCTCTTTTACAGCTGAAATAGGATAGATTCCAAAAATCGTCTGAATATTTAATTCAAACGAAATTAAAGAAACTGGAAGATGCGTAACGTAACTTCGAAAATCCGGTATATACAGCGTCAGCGTGACGTCCTTTGATTGCGATCAGCGATTACTTCGTCCAATTGCATATGAAATAGAAATTCTGCTTTCCGTGCGTTATTGTAAGCCTAAATTTATTTTTGTTAAAAACAAAAGCACTTGTAAAAAGATATAGCCTAGAGCAGTGCTTCCTGACCACTGGTCCGTGGACCTATGCCGATCCGCGAGAATTTACTGCCGGTGCCGGTCCATATTTATCAAATTTATTAAAAAATAACAGAAACAAAGGTCATTCTAACTAAAAATAATTTTTGTATAACACGCACGTTGGTTGAGCTTGGTACTTGAAATACAGGGTGAATCCGAACTCTTGGGCAAAACTTTATGGTGATAGGGCACACAATGATGAATCGTAATCACCTAGCAATCTGGGGTGAAAAACGCGGTTTTAACTTACCCGGTAATAATCACTTTTGGAAAAGCATTAAAGTGTCCGTCTAATTTCTTAACCAAGTTTCATAAACAATAGGCTCGTCACCGAAAATTTCATCCATGAAATAAAATAAACTTTTTAAACTATCCATTTTAGTCTTCTGTTTTCGGGGGGAAATACATTAGTTTCTGACGAACAATGGTCGGAAAGTGTACTGTTGTTTCGGCACTTTTATTCAAAGTGATTATTAACAGCTACACCAAGACGACGTTGCCGACCCCACATTGCTATGTGATTCTGATTCCTTATTATGTGCCCTATCACCCCTTAAAGTTTTGCCCAAGAGTTTAGATTCACCCTGTATTTTTTTCCTATTTTTGTCGGTACGCAGACGCTAAAAGGATGGGAAACACTGCTTTAGAAGGCTTAAAACCGCAGCTTGATGTTTTTAAGTAAGAACATAGAGTATTGTATTAATGCTTAAAAAATATATATATTATTTTTTTTTTAGGAGAAAAGCTTGATTATTTTCTCATCACTACGCTCATTGTCACATTAGTAAACTAGGAACAAGTTATTCCTTACCTGTTTTTCTCCCATATCACCGTCTTCTGCTCGCCTGTTTAATTCACTTAGCTGAATCTGGACAACAGCCGGAAAATTTAATCCGAACAATATCGGTGTTGGCAGCCTTTTTCCATTGCACATTACGTCAGAGCCATTCCCAAAGCGTTTAGCTTCCATACTTCGTGGACCGTGTGTCAAAATATTTTACTGAAATCTGATCTCAAAATTAACATCTGCGGAACGGTATTTTGCTAGAAAAATCGTTCAACTAATTAATTCCATTTGATGTGCTTTGAAGTGGATGAAAAGCTCTTAAGTGACTACACAGTTAACTAATGTTCTAGAAAGAAGGTTCTTTTTTTTTCTTAATGAAATGTCAAATATTTTCTTAATGAGCCTGAATGAAATGTTAAATAAAATGTTTTACTTGACAAAAAAAAATTTTTTGGGGGGTAAAAATAAATTATTTTTTATGAGAAACAGAAAAAGAAGTTTTAAACTTATTTTAATGCACAGAATTTTTAATTCAACTTTCAATATCACTCTTAATGAATTTCATTGAAGAAGTAATGCTCCATATTTTTCCGGAAATGCATTCTTCACTTTAAAAAAACCTTCGAATATTCTTGCAGTGTTGTATTAAAGCACAAAAATACCTTTTTGTGACTTCTTTCTTTTTATATGAAAGTGAATTTTTAGCAACTGTCATGTCACAAACAATTTTTAACTGAATTTCTTCGACCGTAAAATTTTAAATCAAGCAACATTACTTGAAAATAAATGTGAAGTCCTGTGCTTTAATTCAGGAATTTGATAATAATAATGAAAAATAGAATTTTACTTTTCTTTTTTGGTCGTAAATACTGCTTTTTATATCACAGCTCATAGATTTTACAAACTTTTGATATCATCATCGTTCAACTAATTGGCAGAAAAAAATATTTCCTGATGCGAAAGATTAAATACACTTTAATTCGTTTGTACCTAAATTGCTACTTTAGAACACAATTTAGGATTAGAGTTTTTTCACATTTACCAGTTCTTTCCAAAAGTATATCAAGAAAACTGAGCAGCTTATCCTTGCAACCAATCAATGCAGCAATTTTTCCAATTAAATGGTCATTCCGTTCAGAAGACTCAAATTCCATTTTCAAACTTGAAACTGTCATTTCTTGTTCATAGATGAATATACAATATTAAAATTATGTTAAAACTTCTTATGTACCAATGGAATGATCATGTTTCGTAACCATCGAAAAGAAAGAGTCACCCGCTTTTAGCATTTGCTCGAACTACGCCATTTGGGCAACATCTGCAAAATTCAGCTCGCAGCAGACAATACAAGTTCGATGAGCGTTCAGAAGAGTCCAGCTGAGAACTTCACAAGAAAAAACACCTCTTCTGATGCAACTAATTCCAGTTCACCCTGGTCTTGAGTCCCCATGGCAACATGTTGCTGTGCGCAGGCCTCGTTTAATTAGATTTCCACGGGACATGAAATTAGAATTGGGGAGTGATCTGTTTCCTTCATTTGCTACCAATTTATCACTCTGGTGTCGGAAGTTGACAGTGTTGCCGATTTTAGAAGTGGATTAGCTTCTTCTTCCCTCAAAAAGAGGGAGATCTTATTATGCCTCGAGCGATTGTAGTGACCGGCATCCAATGACGTCATTTATCTTTCAGAGAGCTAGGTTTAATTTTTGAAAAAGCTAAAAGGGCTTAGTTAACTAAGTAACTTCTTATAAATCCGGAATAGTTAATTCGCACCAACCAGTGGCGCAGAGAGGGAGGGGGAGCAGGGGAAAAATCCCCCGGGACTCAGCTTGTGAAGGGGCCCCGCTTTTGCTGCTTATATGATACTAATTGTGTGTTGTCAATTTTGTAAAAAAAAAAAGTCCAAACTCAGATTATGTCCCCGGATGTTTCAAATTAATTTTTGAACGAAATTTCAAAAACCCAGATAGCATAAACCACTGCTAGAGCATAAAAGGACGAGTGTTAGCGATTGAGTCTGTTTTTGCAAGAAAAGTAGACATTTATGGTGCTATTCAACGGTTTGCCATAACTAAAAGTAGGAAAGATTTATTTAACAAGAAATCCTTTCTTTTTTTCCCGAGACACATTGTTAAATAGTGGAAGAAAGGGTATAGCCAGAGGAGAGACTATGGGCTCACCCAACCTCCGAAATTTTGAATTTGCCTTAACGAAATGTTTAAAGATCAAGACTTTCTATGAGAAATTTTGAAATTTCCACTTTTTGGGGCTTTTGAAATTTTTTTGGCTGCCTGCTTGCATGGAAGTATGAATACAAATATTATTTTTTTCAATACTGAGGAAACATGCCATGCAAAAATGTTAACGTTTCAAGTACAGTTTCTCTATGGAGGTGACGAAACCTTCCAAACAAAATGTTGGTATTTTTTAGAGCATGGATGTTTATTGAAGTATAATACTCTTTTAAATTAATCATTTTTATTCTATTAATTATTTTCCAATTACAGTTAATTTAAAGTTTCTTTAAATGATTAATAATTTTAATTAGGTATAAATGATTAATCTAAGCTACAGCAAAAGGATTACAAAGGGACCCCAAAAATTTTATCCCTGGGGCCACCACTTGGCTCTCTGCGCCTCTGGCACCAACCATAACATAATCAAGGAATAATACGCAGAATAAATACTTTAAATGTGTACTGGAAATGTTTCTACCAAAATATAAACTTAATAAAGATGAAGCGTACTGATAATAAAACACTTCGCACTTCGCAATTTAAATATTTTTTAAAGTTGTCTGTTTTCACCAACTAACAACCTAGCAACAATCATTTTGTTTATATCAGTACTGTTGCGTACCGGACATTGTAGGTTACATAAAAAAAACTTCAATTTCAAATATTGCATTAAAATAAATATTCAATTAGGGGAAGATCTGTAGTGTATCGGCCACCCATCGGCTTCTTCTATACTTCCAAATATTTTGAATGTTAATAGAATCGCATTACATCTTATGCAAATCATCACAGCTCTATTTTTAAAAATCTTAAAACTTATTTTTCTATGATAAAAATATCAACCAGTTTTTCTTTTACTCTTTCTTGCCGTCGTTGCAGTTTTATTAATTTTACTTGTGGAGGGCTGTTTCGAGCATAAAAATAATGTGCAATCAGTGAGTTACTTTTGGCCATGCCCCCCCCCCCACCCAAAAAAAAAAACCTCTTAAGCAGGGGGGTTTTCAGAAACTACTAAAAGTACGGATTTTGAAATTTATTTAATAGATTAAGAAAGTGATGAAAATGGGCAAATTAAAAATATATCAGTCTCTGAAAAGTTAAGATCTCGTTTTGAAGAAACTTTATGTGTTTACTTTTTTTGGTAAAAACTCTCCTTTCTGACGTATTTCTCCCATAAAGTCCAGTAAAACAATAGATTCCCATGAGAGTGTAATTTTAATTAAGATTAATCTGTGTCCTATACAACCAGAGTCCTAAGAACTTGTGTCCTAAGATCTCTATCCGATATCTCCCGAACATCATAAAGCAAAGCATGGATTATCAACCAGGCAAGCTTGAAAAAAAAAAAGGAAGAAAATCTGAAACACTTTCAGATTTTAAATACGCACTAAAGCGCTATATATTAAAAGCGTATCATAATTTATGCGTCGTCCCAATTTTTTTCCTTATTTCATTAAGTTGGAAAATGTATCATTATTCATGAGTGTGCCGTA